>RJWM01007361.1:0-78666 GCA_004363535.1 Dasyprocta punctata
AATTGCCTTATTCTGCCCAGTGATCTATGCTGTGTTTAGATATCAAGTTTGACCCTACATAATAAAGAGAGACATTGACATTGCCTGACATATGTTGGCACAGTCCACAGGCTCTAAATATTATTGGCTTGAGGAGAACTTGGTTTCTTTCTGTCATGCTGTGTTTTTCTCAGTAATATACAGCTTCTGCTTTGCATTCCTTGGTGCTTGGAATTTTCCCTTCCAGCAGCCCCGGGCCAGCTTAGCAGCATGTCTGTAAGATGGGTATTCTCACCATCTTCTCTGCATGCTAATGGTTGTCTTCCCCCGATTCATTATGTTTCTTGCTCTGGTGATCTCTATGTTGACAGAAGCTTTTAGAGTTGAATAGCCCAGCCAGGGATTAGCTCAGTGGCCTAAGTGCCTGCCTGGCAGGTGTGAGGTTGTGAGTTCAATCCCCGGTACCAAAAAAAAATAAGAGTTGAACAGCCTGGAAATTGTAAATCAGAAGCTTTAGGTATGACGATGGTCCAGCAAGAGTTCTTTATAACTGTGCAGCCCAGGAATCGCTGATAACGTCAGCAGAGCGACACTTCTGCCGTCTCTCTTGTCATTTCTCATTTCCTTCTTCTTCAAATTGCAGGTGCAATCAGGTAGAATTTTTTTTTAACCAACAAGGTTTTGTTTAAAAATTTAGTTACTAGCCCTTGAGAGTAAGAATTCTCATGTAGAAGTTTATATTTCTGTCTTAAATTTTGAGGATGTGGAACAGTGAGGAGGACCTTTTAGAGTTTTTGGTGGTAACAAACAACCCACCGTGGCCTGTGTGGCTTAGGTTCCCCTCCTCTGGTCTTCTCATTCCCGTGAGGGTGTGACTGGCGGAAGGTGAGCACTGGCCGTGCTTTTTACTTAGAATTTAATCTTAATTAACCAAATCACTCCAGGCTCCACCAAGTTCATTTCTTTTCTTGTGTTAGTTTCCTGAACCTGATACGCTCTTCAGTTTTGCGGCTTCTGTTCTAATTCCTACCGTGGAGAAGAACATGTCTTAGACTAGGAGCATGCACAGAAGACATCTCTGGGAGAACTCAGGTGGTTCCGGGTTGGGATGTTGGCAGGAAAGGCAGCACTTTCTTCTGGGCGGTTTGTGGGTTGAGGTTATACCTTTCATTTCCTCTGCTTCAGTAGAGATTGCCTTAGGAGAGAAGTGGTCTAGGAAGAGTGGCAGGGTTTGAATAGTGTGTCTAGAAGCTCAAATGAGGTGGTGGTTGACTGAGCACCCCTGTGCCAGTGTGAACCCCCACACCCAGGTGGGTCTGTGAGCTGGTCCTTTATTTCCAGCAATTTCCACAGGGCCCACCTGTCTTTTGTTCACGTGAACATTGTGGCTTCCTGCTAAATTGTGCCCTGAGTTTTCCCGAGGGAGGCTATTTTCAGTTACCTGCCTAAGTAGATTCTTCTCTAAAACCATTAAGCATCACTCAGAAATACTCGGATCCAGAGAAAACTTTCTACTCACATTGACCCAAATGAACAGGCAATTGCAAAGGCTGGGATCTTGATTAAATCCACCAATTCCAAGTGAGAATCTATGATATTTTTAGAGGATACTTGACTCATCCAAAATGAATGTCTTTGGGAAGCATAAAACTGAAATTTCTTTGATTTGTTGTGAAAGAAAATGAGTAACGCTATTAAACAAGTGGTTAGAATTATGCCAAATGAAAGGGTATTCCCGTCTATTATAATTCTATTGTTCCTGGGAAGGCTTTTTCTGTTCCCTACGCTTACTCAAACCTATATGACACGGATGATTAGAAGGGGAAATTACCCTCTAGAGAGAGAATATGTTTTCGAGCTCTTTGAAGGGGTCTATATTTGCCCAATAAAATGTGAGTTGATATTAAGTATTCTGAAGGGGTCATGCTGTGTGAAAGAATGGACCTCAAATTTTAAATTATGAGATCTTTTAAAACCTGTTATTCACAGAGCTATATATGGATTAAAAGGTTTTTTTTAAGTTGCCTAGTTTATTTTCAGGTATAAAAATTTAAGGTCTAAATGCCTTTTCCTAATAGAGAGTCTGATGTTTAATATGCTAGTTGTCTATGATTTGAGAAAAAGCTGTTTTCTATCAAGAAAAATTATAGCGTACATGAAAATGCATTGTGTTGGAGGCAAAATATTAAAGACCAGTTAAGGGTGAGATCGGTATGCTTGCATTTCAGTGTGAAGCCTCCCCTCTCTCCCTGAGCCTGGGGTTGCTAATATATATACCTTCAGGTGGTAGTCTTTATGATTCGATTTCTTCTGAGGAATTTTCTTTGAATTTAATATAATACAAATGAAAGTCATCTCCCATTTAGGAAAGTGTTCTCAAATATGAGCATTTAATTTCATAAAAAGTCACTGGCTGCAAAAGCCAGTGTTCTTAAAATAGTGTGAAAATGAGAAGTACAGCAGATGATGCCGAGAAGCTAAGGCGCTATCATATGATTTTAAATGACAGGACCAAAAACTAATCAGAGATGCTGCTCAGAGCCTTTGTCTCTGCTTACTCCAAATAAGGACTTCCGTGTCATTCCGAGAGCCCTGGGTTAGCAGAACTCAGAACTGGGGTCTGCCCATTAAGTCATTTTTAAGGTTCCAATTTCCCTTAAGCTCAGTGAACAGTAAAGTCCCCGTCTTAGAGATGCCATTATGACAAATTTACAGCAGATCATACTTCAGGAAGAGTGTGGGGAGATCATCAATGAAACTGTAAGAGAGGCGCGTGGGTGAGTGGATTCCTGCCTCAGTATCGCACGCATTTCCGGCTGGGTAATTTGTTGGTGAAGGGTTCCCTGTGCAGTGGGGAGTTGAGCAGCGCCCCTGACTCCTACGCACTAGATGCCCGTAGTATCCCCAGTTGTGGCGCCCATGGTATTTCCAGGTGTTCCTGGGGCGTGGGAGAACCGTCTGGTGAAAGTGCTGCTGAGAGCCTGAGAGTATTTCAGCCATGTTCTGGCCTCGTCCAGACAGGAGGTTGGTGTCTGTAGCGTGCACCGCGGAGCTCCTGCCATGGAGCCGCTGCCGAGTCCGGGCGCCTGCAGGGACACTGACCACCGCCGTGGATTGCGGCTCAGCGCCCGGCACAGCACATGGGGGCTGGGGCTGGGCTCACCCCGCCGTCTCCACGGAGTCCAAACAAGGCTTAAGGTGGCAGGGAGCCCAGTGTGAGTGTGTTTGTCCTCCAAAAACAGAAACAGCTTTCCCCTCGGTACCGGGGGTTGAACCCGGGACCTTCACCATGAGCTAACTCCCCTGCCCTTTGTTATTTCTTATTTCGGGCCAGATTCTGATAGGAAATCACGTTGCCTAGGCGGGGCTCATCTTCCCGTCCTCCCACCTTACCCTCACAGAGTGCTGGGAGTGCAGGCATGCGCCACTAGCACAGCTTAGAAATAGCCTTTACCTCTTTTATAAAGGGAGGACTTTCGTATTAAAAAAAATAAAAAAGAAGAAAACAAAAATATAAGATAACTCAAAAAGAAAATAAAAATCACTCATTTCCATCAGTCAAGGAACATTGTTTTCCAGACTTTATGGCCATGCCTTCAGTATATGTGTGTGGAGGAGTGCCCGTCGGTGTTGTTTTGCTTTGGCCCTGTAGTGATGTGCTCTCACTTTCCGTGACTGTTTTCCCACATCGTGTGTCCTGAGCATTCAGAATTCCAAATATCCTTCGTAGTGGTTGGAGTTTGCCACCCAGGGTTTGTAACCTGGGGGCGCTGCCCACCACCAGGGGGCACTTGGAGATGTACTTTGGAGAAGGGGCAGTTGTTCAAAGAATTGGCGGATTCCACCAGCATTTGCGTTGGTCCTTGAGATGCCGCACATCCTAGCAAGCACAAAGGAGACTTGACCTTCCCAAATGCCAGGAGTGCCCCTGTAAAGTGCCGTGGAGGCGGAGGTCTGCTTTTGATCACTGGTGTTGGTGGTGGTTTTCGTCTGTGTTACATACACAGCTATAGCTAGCTTTGTGCGCCCCATACCTGGGCCTGCGCAGTTACTAGAGGTGGGGTGGCCAGGTAAACTTCCAAGGCTTCTGATTCATTATACCACACTGCCCTCTGGTAAGCTTGGGACTGCCAGGGCCCTGGGTGGAGTCCCTACTGGACACATCTGGGGATGGTTTCCTAGTCAGTGCTTCATGCAAATCAAAAAAAAAAAAAAAAAAAAAAAAAAAGTCGCCACAGGTTCCGTCTCCTGAGTGAACATCCTTTCAGTTAACATTTTGCATACTCGGAGTGTCCATGGAGGATTCTCAAGTGTGAGTATCCCAAGTCCTTAGTCTCCAGACGTTAGTAATTTCACCCTGACCTTAACTTTGTTTTGCACATAAAAAGCGACAGGTTATTTGTGCAGGCCACTGCACTGTTACTTCAGACCTTCACGGGAAGAACAGAGAGTAGAGACCGGGGGGAATTGCCCAAGGTTTGACTCTGAAAGCCTTCTTCCGTGTGAGATGAGATAGAGCACCAGCACGACCCAGAGGTGGAGAGGACCCTGCGGAACTCATGTGTCTCTGTTGGGAGTGTATGGGATTCTTTATTTGGCTTTTATGTTAGTGACTATTCCTCATCCATCAGGCATCAGATTAGACTACCGCCTCACAGAACTCCTTCTTCTTTTCCTATTTTTCCTTTTTTTATGTTCTGTTTTGTTTTGTTTTGGTTTGGTTTGGTTTGGTTTGGTTTGGTTTTTGAGACAGGTTCTTGCTATGTAGTTCAGTCTGGTCTTCAGTTCACTATGTAGCCCAGGCTGGCATTCAACTCACAGCAATCCTCCTGCTTCAGCCTCCCGGCTGCTGGGATTATGGACATGCTCCACTCTGCCAGGTTTCAGAGAGCTTCTTTGACCAGCCCCCAAAGCAGGATTGGGTTCCCAGTTACGTGCTTTGCAGCAAAACTTGCGATTTTCCTCATGAATCCAACTCATGAGATACTGATTGGTATAATTATTTGCTTAATATTTGTGCCCACGATCCTTGCTTTAAGACCCCAAAGGAGAGGAACTTTGCCTGCTCCCCTGACACGCCAGTGCCTGACGTGTGGCAGGCACTCACGAGTGTTTGTTAAGAGACAGACAGGCCACGGGCCCACTGGTGCATCATACGGGGAGATGAACATTGGTAAGATTTCCCTCCATATAGGAGAATTCCATGTCAGTCACTCTGCGGCTCCGTCACTTGGGACCCTCGCCAAAGGGTCCCTCAGTTCCCCTTTCCAGAGCCTCAGTTTTCTCTTGATGGTGATTATGGAGAGAGTTAGTAAAGTTTCCTGGAGAGCGCGCTATGCCTCTCCACCATCTTGAATATTCAGCCATTCGTTCATTATCACATTTGATTCTCATAACCACCTTGTCTGGCAGTTGTTACTCTTGTCTCCATCTGAGAGGCAAGTAAAGCAAGGCTCAGAGAAGTTAAGTAATCTGTCCAAGATCACACAGCACAGCTAAGGAATAACAGACAGCTCTAATCTCAGACAGCCAGACCCTGGAACCAATACTGTCAAATCTGGCAACCCCAGGACTGATCTGGCTGGTGTGAAGGAATGCTTAGAAGTTGCTCAATAAAATAGTTGTTGCCTTCCTTCTCTTCTTGAGAAACAGTGGTGACTAATTGACTGTGATCGCCCTAAACAGGCACAGAGGGACAAAAGAAATATTTGGCAGCCTAAGAAAGTGGGCGGGCGGTTAGGTGGGTGTGGGGAAGGGCTTAAGCACAGGGTTTACAGGAATCCTAGATTTTCCTCTACCTTCTCGACAGCTTTTAATGAAATAATTTCTAATTCTGCCCTATGGGAGCCTTTCTGCTCCCGGCTTCCCCTCAGAGGGACTGCGGGAAAGGGGTCCCCTTACGCTCATTCAGCTCTCGGGCTCCACCCAGCCTAACCAGCCTGGACAGGGGCCCAGAGGGAGCCCTCGATTTCAAATTCTCCAGTGTCCCAAGCAGGCTTCAGGGCCGTCTGTGAAGAGCTGAGCTCTGCCACCACCTTCTCGGAGCCCAGAATCTCCAGGCCTGGCGAGGTTGAAGCCCTGAGAGTCCTCCCACAAAGAACATTCTGCACATCTTCCTCAGGGCACTGGTGGGGCAGCGGGAGTTTCCTTGATTCCGCCTCCCTCTGTCACCAGAACCTGCTCAGCGCCTGTCTTTCCCTGCTGACCAGTGGGCTTCTTGGCAGGAGTTCTCTGGGTTTTCCCCCAGTGAGAAGGTGAGGGACGGATTGAAGCGCATGCCAGAAATGTGTGTGTAAAAAGAGCAGTTCACTGGCCTTTCTCTGGTCATTCATTCACCTAGCAGATGTTTACTTTGTCCCTAACTGTGTACCAGCCACTCTCTGGGCCTTGGAGACACAACAGTAAATAAAATTAAGCTTTCTGCTTCACTATCTCATAAGGGGAGGGAGTGGAGACAAATATACAGTGGTGCCTCAATTCACAAACCCTTCTGTTTGCTAACAGTTTGGTTGGCAAAAAGAAGAGTTTGGCAAAATTTTGTTTTTGTTTGTGAACTCTGCATCGGGTCACAGACACAACTGCAGCCATCTTTCCCACAAGGACATAAATGTGGCCCTCTTTTCCAGGACTGTGGAATGAACTACGTTCATGAACCAAGGTACCTCCACATCAGAACACGTATGCATGATCAGGGTAATTCCAGGCTATTGTTTCAAAGTGCAGCAATGTTGATAATAGTGATAGGAACATTTCATGAACTCTTAGCTGCGCTAGACGTTGTCCTGTGTGCTTTACTAGCTGTATTCTGTCTCCCCTAATTTATTCTATAAACCTTATAGTATGACTTCTGAGATCACAGATGCGGGCCAGGCATTGAGGAGATCGGCCAGTTTAGGCTGACCACAGTGCCAGCCTCTCTAGGTGATTTTTGAGCTGCTACTGAGTGACTCAGAGAAAACTCTTACTCAAAGATCTGGTTTATTACAGAGTTACAGTAATAATTTGAGTAGAGCTCGGAAGTGAAATGAAGTCACTGCCTACTTTGTGCACAAAGAATATGGGGAGATTGTTGCAGGACTCCTGGGGAGAAAGGAGTGAAGTCTGTACGGTGTCCAGCTTTTGGCAAGGCATGCATGGGTGTGGAGGCTGGGAGGTCCCGCTGCCACACTTACCCCTGGGAAATCTTGGCACCACCTTTCTGCGGCAGGTGGATACTGGGCAATGACGAGCCCCCATCCAAGGGGCCCAGACAGGTCCCAAGAGGTACTTCCCATAGGCTGAATTGCTAGCAGACATCCTGCATGCTAGACCAAGATGCACAGCTAGGAGTGACAGAGCTGGGGCCTCGCCGACCGCCCGTCTGCCTGCAGAGCCTGTTTGGGGTCTTCCCCCACCTCCTGGTTCCCCCTGTGGTCCTCTCCCTGTGATACCAGGTCCGAGAAAGCCGGCTTGGCGTGTAGCGGGAGGGGAGGATGGTGTGTGTCACGCCAGCCTCTTCGCCTTCGGGGGCTGGGCGTGTTTCCTGGTCTCAGGTGACCTTGGTGACTCAGGCCTTTGCCTTCCTTCCTCTGAGTCTGTCTCGCCATCCTTACAGGAAGCAGCGTAGCCCCGCCTTCTGAGGCTCCTCCCCGCTGGGATCTGTTCGTCCTTGCTCTTCCCACTCTCTCCTGCTTTGACTGTGCCTCCTCTTTGGGTTCTCGTGCTCCTGGTACAGTGGCAGGAGTGATACTCATCGACCCAGAGAGGACTTGGAGGCCCAGGCACCTGCCAGGCACCTTCCTAGTGTCCGGGTGTCCTTCAGCTGAGAGGTGCAGGGAGGTTCACAAGGGAAGGGGCGAACACAGAAAGCAACGTGTTGGCAAGGCAATGCACATCAAGGACAGGCTGGTGTGATTTACAGCAAGGAGGTGAGAGGCTTTCTGTGAAGAGCCAGGTAGGGAATACTCTGGGCTCCATGGACCACTCAGTCTGCACAGGCGCCCGGTCCGATACTGCAGCATAAGGGCTGTCGGAACCAAGAGGCAGAGGCGTGCGCCTGGCTGTGTGGGAGTAAACCTTGCAGAAGCAGCCAGTGGGCCCGACTTGACCCACCGGGTGCAGTTCGCAGCCCCTCAGCTGGAGGGTGTGCCTGAGATGGGATGCCCAGGAGAAGCCTCTGCGGAGATGACGCGGGCACTGAGTCACGGGTGACGATGGTCAGGTGACCTGGCCTGACTCAGCCTCACCCAGCGGTCCCGTAGTGTGGTTCCCACACAGCAGCACCGTGTCACCTGGGACTTCCCATGAAAGGCAGAGTCTAGGCTGGCTCCTGGCCCGGGAGCCAGGACTGGCGCTGCACACCGCAGGCCGTGTCTGTCTGTAAGGGCCTGTGGTGCTCGCAGCGTGCACCCAAGCTGGAGAACCACTGTGAGGAAAACCCACAGCGTCGGAACGATGTGGGGCACTTACTGCCTGTGCAGACTCGGGGGGCCTGAGCTGCAGTCTTTGTCCTCTGTGGAGCGGGAAGAGGCTCACGCGCAAGTCTAAAGTGCTGTGAAGGACAGATGTGTCCATAACGAGCCCGGAAGAATGCTGACACGTAACAGGGCCTCACCGAGGGTGCACACCCACATGCAGACGGGCTGACCCATGGGGAGTCACAGCAGACGAGCCCCCAGAGCTCCCCTCTTCCAGCCCTGGCTGGCTGGCCGGCTTGCTTCTTTCATTTATCCATCCATTTCTTTTTTTTTTTTTTTTTTTTTTTTTTTTTGCGGCACCAGGGATTGAACTCACAACCTCGCGCCTGCCAGGACAGGCGCTTAAGGCACTGAGCCAAACTCCCGGCCCTGGTTTTTTGAAGCAGGGTCGCACTATGCATCCATCCATTTCTATTTAGCAGTGCTGGGGATTGAACCCAGGGCCTTCACACTGAGCTACATCCTCAGACCTTTGTATTTTTTATTTCAAGACAGGGTCTTGCTGAGTTGCCTGGACTGGGCTAAGACTTGTGATCCTCCTGCCTTGCACATCTCCAGCTTCTTGCCCCAACCAATTTGCCCTGGACATCAGCTCACTATAAGGCAGCTTAGCGCGGTTTAAAATCCTCCCACATGTCCTGATTCCCCCGCTCCCTCCTTGGTGCTGTCCCGGAGAATGCTGGGTCGCCATCGCTGTTTACCATGAGCTGCGTGCGCAGCTGTGATTCACCACCACAGCCAGGCCCCCGTGCTAGGGCGTCCTTTGCCATTCACATTCAGACTGTTGACAGTTTGCTCTTTTTATGTGAGAAGCTATTTATACCAGGAGGGACAGAGGCTGGCGGATGGGGGTGGGGGAGGACAGAGTGGCTGGTGGCTCAAGGTCTGCCGGGTGGTTTGGGCTATAAAGAAGGAATGCACCATCTAATGGCCCCTCTGAAAACCATGCAAACCAGCATTAGCCTTGCCAGACATTTGCAGGGTGTTGCCTTCATCTCAGCGCTCGTTCAGCACATGCTGGGCTCAGAATGGAATTTCCTGGTTGCAGCAAGATACGTGTCTGTCCAGCTGAACTGGATTACATCTGCCCCGCGCGGCAGCTCCTTGCTTGCCCTCACTGTCAGTCTCTCCAGTGCAGCCGGGGAGGTGGAGAGAGACAAGAAGGGGGCAGGAGGAGGCCCCAAAGCAGCCTACCTCGGGGTTCTCAGGAAACCGGTCACGTGAACAATTGCCCTGTTTATCTTGGCTCCTGAAAGCACTGATGTCATTGGATAACAACGAGAAATATGCCTGCGTGTGCAGCATTCAATAAAACTGCCTTTTAATAAACTTGTTTTCAACAGAGCTGTCAGAGAGGGGGCTAGAACCCAGGTTCCCAGTTCTTCAGGGCCTCTGCCAAGTGAAGTCAGCAGCAGCGTGACCAGATGCCCCAGCAGGGACTCATCAAGGCGTGCGTGCAGAATGGGCGCCCCGAGGAGCCCAGGCTCATTTGCAAATGCAGGAAGGAGGGCTGCCACTGGGGTTCCCAGCTTTCCAGGCAGATGGCTCAAACCTTTGCAGTAAATGCGCTCTGGGATCCTAAAGACCGGGAGTGGGCCTCTGAGCTTGGACTTCCTGTTTGAGTTCACAGCTGCACATCCTTTCCGCTAACCGAGCCGTCCATGCTGCAGGCGGTGGGAGAGCTGACTTACTGTCAGGGTGATCTCTTCTGACTTAGGACTCCAGAGCTGTTTTGAGTAATTTCCTGAAATGGCTGGGTGAATCCACCATAAGTCAACAAATGACTTCCTCCACTGAGCCACCTAACTGTCCATCTCTCCACTCACCCATTTGAGCATTCAGCCATACATTCATTCAGTAGTTTTTTTTTTAATTAAGTGTCCATTATGTACAAGCCATTAATTCCTAGACTAATTTCAGTGCGGATATTTTGTAGGCACAGTGTAATACTGGCCTTTCCCACCCTTGGCCTTTCTACTGTACTTTGTGTGGCATGTTAGATTTCTGCCTCCCAGGTAGATGCAAAATCTCTCTTCTTGAAATACACACATAGACTTCAGGTTCCGGTTGATCCTCTCTGGCTTTTGTCTTTAGAGTACTTATCTTTCTGTCTCCTAATGTTCAAGAGGGTAGGCTTTGATCCTAACACATGTGTTCAAGTCCTGGCTGTGCTGTTCTTGACCCTGGCCAAGATAACTCACATCCATGAGCTTTCATTTCAGCATTGGAAAAATAAGGACATCACTGTCTTGCTATCGTGTGGTTGTGAACATTAACTGAGACCAGTGCTTAAGTCTAAGCTTTAAAGATGACTGCTGTTTTCATAGTAAACAACTCAAATACCCATCAGTACGTAAGTGGATAAATAAATTGTGGATAAATAAATTGAGTTGTAAGTGGATAAACAAATTGAGTTGGATTCATACAGTGGACTATTCTGCAGTGAATGGGAATAAACTGTTGATACATGTAACAGTATGAATGGATCTCAGAATCATCACTCTGAGTGAAAGAAGTCAGACAAACATGCATTCCATGTGTTTCCGTTTATGTAAAACTCTTTAATCTGTAGTGACAGGAAGCAGATCAGTGCATACTTGGGGATGGGGAAGGCGGAGGGACTAGGAAGGATGACCGAAGGACCATGGGGACTTTGGGGGTTCACTATCTGGCTTATCCTGTTTTTGTGGGCATATCTCTATGTCAAGACATACGAGACTTATCAAATTGTGTGCATACTGTGCATGTGGTTTAGTGTATGTCAGATGACTCAATGAAATACGTTGCTCTTCAGCCAGCAGGAGGGCAGGCATCCTCCATCTTCTTAAGGGTCCGTAAATGGCCTCGGGAAGTAACAGAGCCTTTTGGCTGATTACTGTCAAAAAGAACTTCTCAGTGTGAATTATACACACACACAAAAGGGAGATTGGGGCCGAAACTCAACAACTTTCAGGTGAATGGTACTAAAACGCAGTTCTACAAACTGATTCATTTCATCATTTGTAAATTCCAGAGGACTGTACCTAGCATGATCGTTATTGCTATGGTCGTTAGAAAGACCAAGTAAGACTCGGTGATCAGGTCTTGCTAAGGGAAGCTCAATATTCCAACAGTCTCTGAATCTGCACTTTCTGATCCAAAAGCAAAAGAGTAAGTTCATAGACCGTTAGCTTGGGTTGGGATCAGGACTGTCACACGCAGCTCATTGCTCAGTCTGGCCAAGCAAGCGACTGAATTCCCGAGGAAGGAACACATTTCATTTAAGCTCCAGTACCTTTCCACTTACCTGGCTGTGATGCAGGACCCAGCTGCCTGGCCGGAAACTGACTTTTTCTCATTCGTAGTGGGAGGCTGTCTTTCTCTAATTTATATAAATACACCATAAAGTCTCTCAGCAACCTAGAACGTTACTTCCCTACAATTCTGGGGTGCCAAGAAGCCTCCTTTCTCTCCCCAAAGAGTAAGGGAAAAAGAGATGATGTTGCCATCCTGTGGGTGAGGGGATTGTGACTTCCCTGGATTGGTGGCCCACACCGCCCACGTTCCTCCCTTCCTTTTTCCATTTGCAAGCATCAGAGCCTCGGATAAGGATACATGAAGGGAAAAGAACTGAAAGGCCAATCGACAAGTTTTACCAACCACTTAGCAAAGAGAGAGACAGAAAGAGACAGAGAGACAGAGAGAGAGAGGGAGAGAGATGATACCTTTCCTGAACCATCAGTCACCAGTCTCCTCCTGGGTCATTGCTGTATGCATCCTTAAAGGTTCATCTTGATGGCAAATGCAGCATAGGAAACAGATCTGCTGATATGTAGTGAATGGTCTACCCCAAATTTTAGGGATCGGACACACTTGGGTCTGGAGTCAGCTTTACCACTTTCTGGCTATTTAATATTTATGACTTGAATAACTATTTTATCCTGGTAAAATAAAATGAATATTATAGTGCTTGTAGTCTTATAGAATATCTAATTGGCATCTGAAATTTCAAGAAAGGCTAGATCTTATTACTGACTGGAAAGGCCACTTGATGAGAAAACATTTTTCTTGGTAAGATCCATCTGGGAAAACAAAACTGAGGTCTCAGTCTAGATTTCTTGTCCAGGACAGTAGACTAAGGACCATAGAATTCTAGCATAATTAAGACAATACAGGAATTATTAAGCCCAAATCTTTCATTTGATACTGAAGAAAACCATCTCAAGGAAAGTACATAACTTGCCATTCTTCCACAAAGCCAAAATTTAGGGAACCAGTTAAATTACTTCACTGCTCTTTCCCGTCTGATATCCAGGGGAAAATGTTCTTGTTTCTGTTTCCCATTTGGAATGTGAAAGTGTGAAATATTTCCTTCCCATTATAAAGGAAACATAAGGCAGTGTTTCTCAGCTGCTGGGAGAGAGGTGACAGCCTTCGTGAGTGATGACTGCTGCTGATGTATAACACTGCATGCCCTTCATAATTTTTTATTTTGAAGCAACCAATGCTTAAAGAGACATCTTATGCTCCTTCTCTGGGATTAGACATTTGTTTCTTCTTGTTTGGTTTATTTATTTCAGTCTATATTTTGGGGTGCTTACAAGTCTTTTGGATATAGCTGATTTTGAAAGATTTTTCCTTTTATTTTGTAATATTCCCTTGTAAATACTTTTTTCATTTTACTTATTTTAACATGAAAATAATTTTTTATAATTCTTTTTTTTTGTTGTTTTTTTTTGTTTTTTTTTTTTTGCGGCCCCCGGGATCTAACTCACAGGCTTCACACCTGCCAGACAGGCGCTTACACCACTGAGCCAAACTCTCGGGCCTAGTTTTTTGAGGCAGGGTCGCACTATGTAGCTCACGCCAGCCTTGCGCTCGCATTATAGCCCAAGCTGGCCTTGAACTCACAATGCTTCTCCTACCTCAGCCTCCAGAGTGCTAGGATTAAATTTTTTTTATAATTCTTAATAGTATTTTCTAGAATACAAGTAGTAAAATACTCAGTATTATAAAAGTGGTCAACAAGTTGTATTATTAGTAACTTTTAAATAATATTCTCTTAATCAATTATAGTGTCCCTTCTCATTCCTACTAATTATATTCGCTTAAATTCCAGTTTGTACATTATTAACATTGTATACTAGCTTACTTTACCAGACATGCACCTTTAATCTTGACATTTTAAGGGGAACTATAACTAGCATGTGATGCGTACTGTATTTTTATATCCAAACTGATAATCTATCTTTAATTGATAGGTGCTTACATTTATTGTAATGAAAAAAACATCCTACCAGCTTATTTTGCTTCTTCCCCTTCTGTGTCCTGATTTACTTCTTTTTTTTTTTTTTTTTTTTTTTTTTGCGGCACTGGGGATTGAACTCACAACCTTGCGCTTGCCAGGGCAGGCGCTTAAGCCGCTGAGCCAAACTCCCAGCCCTGGTTTTTTGAGGCAGGGTCGCACTATGTAGCTCAGGCTGGCCTTGCGCTCGCGTTGTAGCCCAAGCGGGCCTCGAACTCCCAACGCTCCACCTACCTCAGCCTCCCGAGTGCTGGGATTAAAGGTGTGCGCCACCACGCCCGGCTCCGATTTACTTCTTAATGATGCCTTCCCATTTTCTTCACTTTCCTCTGCTCGACGCACATGGTGGAATATATTTTTGTGGCACAAGTTCCCACCGCTCCCTTCACATCTGACCGTGGAGATCCTCTGCTGCTTACCCTGCTCTGTCTGTGCCGCTCTAATGGCGTGACTGAGACTGGGCGATTGCTAAGGAACAGAAGTTTATTGTCTCACACTGGAAAGTGCATGTGTTGTTGTTACAGTAACGGAGGATTGTGACCTTGATTATAAATTTCTCTCTCCCAGTGAGTTTTGTATTTTCATGTTTTGTTGGACACCAGGAACTCTGAGATCCAGGTGCTGCACCTGCTGAGGGTTTTTTAGCCATGTCCTCCCTTAGCACATGGTGAAAGGACGAGAAAAGGAACAAACACCGTGTCCTTACGTAGCAGGAGAGTGAGAGGGTGCATGCGCCTCGAGAACCCTTTATAGCAGCAGTAATGTATTCCTGACACCTCCCACCCCGCCTACCACTCAGGGCTGTTGCAGTGGGTCATAAGCCTCCATCGTGAATTTGGGGCACACATTCAAACCAGACCCTTCCTCATGGGGTACCTTGGGCTCTCCCAGGCTCAGGTCTTGGCGTTCGCTTTGCTACTTCTTTTAGTTTTTAAAATATCCTGTCATTCAGTGGCTCTGTCTTCCTTTTAAGTACGATAGTGATCTTCCATGACACACTTTTAATGTCATTTCCTAGAATTCAAGGGAAAGGTTTGTCTTCCTGTCTCGACTGGTCCGCGTCTCTGTATCTTCTGAGCCGCCTCACCTGACTTTGAGGTCGTAATTGTCAGATATCATTTGAGATAGTTCCTCTGCCAAGCACGACCCTAACGCTGATCCCCGCTAGATCACGGCTCGTCTACCGTTTTTCACATCTCTGCTGCCTGCATTTCACACAACTAAGACCAGACGCTGAAACTTCCTGTTTGCATGGACCTCCTTCCACAGACTGTATGAGTAAAAATTTGTTTTCTTTTTTATCCATCTCCCGCCAGTTTCCCAGAAGGGTTCGGGAGCGCTTCCTGTGTGGAGTGATGTAGGGGAAGGAGTGATCCCTGCAGGAAGCCGCAGCTGGAGGCGCTGGCTGCACCGCCCCTGGCCACAGCAGCTGTAACTGCCAGGTGCACCTGGGTGGCTGGAGGGCAAGCGCTGCTTCCTTCTGGGTTGCAGGGAGGCCGGGACGCCGTGGACCCCACCAGAGGGGCTGCTCTGTCCTGAGCCGCACTGACACCCAGCTCCCATCCCTCGTGACTGACAGCCTGCTTAGGTCGCCTCCCATGCCACGCCTTGAGCCATCAGAAGACTCTGTCCTAAGCTGGAAAGTATTCTATAAGGAGAATTCTCTGATCCTTAAAATGTAAATTAATGGCCCACAAATACTGATTCCAAAGAGATAACTGGCCCGCTTGTCAGTGATGACTTACCGCACGGGTCTTCTCCACAGAAACACGCCATGAGCCATTCTTTCCCGGATTCTTCTGTTTGCTGCAGATTCTAATGCATAGGCCCAGCGTCTTTCCTGTGATCCTCACCGCCTTATTGGAAACAGAAGGTGACTTGTAGAAGGACTAAAATGTCTGTGTGGATATATTGTCTGACTCATTTTTCCCCCCATGGATTTTCTTCATAGTTTCAGAGACATGTTACCAAAGAAGAACATTTGGACCAACTTGTAATAAAAATCACACTCAAGTTGTCAGATTCATCGAGACAGAGAAGAGAGGGGTGGTGGCCAGGGGCTGAGGGAGGGAGGAATGGAGAGCTGGCGTTCAGCGGGGACAGAATTTCAGTGTGGGAAGATGAGGATGGCACTGGTTTGTGCAACAGTGTGAATGCCCTAAATGCCACTCAGCTGCGCACTGTGAAATGGTTCACGTGGCGGATTCTATCTCGTGTGCAGTCTACTTGTGTACAAAACACACAGATACAAAGTAAAATGCAGTCCTCTCAAGCATTGACTCAGTTCCCTCAGATACCACACGTGGCCTCTGTCGGGGTCAGCCTGGGGACGTGAACGTTCTCAGACAGATCCCAGGGGACAGAGCCCTGAGTCACTTTACCTGATTCTCCCTACACAGTCCAAGTGCAGAATCTGACAAGCACACAACTTTCCAAACAGTGCAGCCGGCTGCCGCCCCTGTGGAGTGATGCTGCTCCTCATGTCTTCCATGGTTCAGACGCAGAGCTGCTCTGGCCTGTTTCTGATTCAGGAATTGCAGGCTTGGAGGAGGCACCGCGCCTGGGCTGCTCGTCACCCGTCACACTCACGGAGCTGAGTCTTGCCCCGGCTGGTCTGCGGAGACAGCGGGGAGAAGCAGCCAGAGCAGGGGCTCGGAGTCACCTCAGTCCCGGTCCTCAGGCAGCCCTTTCCTCCCGAGCCTCTCGGAGAATTTATAACTTAGCTGAACCCTGCCCTTCGCGATTCCGTACTTACAAGTTGGCCTGCTTGCCAGCATTTGCTTGTAACCCCAAGTCAATTCCCACAGCACTTTGATGGTCACCTGGGGACCCACACAGCAGGGGAACAATGTAAGCGCCCCACTCAGCCCTCTGGGGCAGCTGCCACACCCAGTGGTCTCTTTGGTGTCGCTTATTTGCCTTTTGTGCCTTTGTAGGCAGTGGCATTGTATAAGATGGTCGCAGGCATGGTGAGTGCTGTTGGGTTTTCTCAGAGGCCGGAAGGGCTGTGTGCTATTTGGAAAAGATGATCTTTGGTCTGGTCTGGCCTGAGTTTCAGTACTGTTGGCCATGAGTTTAGTATCAGTGAATCAATAATATGTATTAAATAAAATTTTCTTCAGTAGAAACCCATGAGATAGGATCGTAGACTGATTAGGGAAAATGTTGTGGCCAGAGGCTCGTGGGAACCTTCCCTTTATTTCCCCTAGGAGCAGTGGTCCAGAGTGACTAACTCAGGATCTGTGTGGCTTTATGGACTCTCGCTTCTGCAGACAGAGAGAATTAGCTGTCCTTACCTTTGCACATGGGGAGGCCTTGCTCACCCTGCACTCCATGCGTGCCCTGCGGTCGTGGGATTTAGGGCTACTTCACAGTGGCACTGCTCTCTTATTTCAGGCACAGCAAGGGCTGTGATGTGCTTCTTCTCACCCTCGCCCCTTTAACATGAGGCACGGCCACTTGTTTTAATCAATTAAATGTGAGCCTTAGCAGCCAGGGGAAAGCATTTAGCTGCTAGTGTTCAGGCCCGGCCTTCGTGTGCTCTGCTGCCGTGGAGTGGCGTGGAGACGCTTACCAATATGGCGCCACCATCACCTGGCTGTCTACCCACTGTGGGATAGATGTGGTAAGAGTGAGAAATGCAGCTGCAGTGTGGGCAACGGTTTAATGCCCTGAATATGCAGAGAACCCCTGCAAATCAACAACAAAAAGCCGGCTCAATTTAAAATGGGCAAAGGACTTAGCCATCTCTCCAAGGCAGACAAACACACTGTCTGTAAACAAGTGCGGAGACACACGAGCATTTGTGTTTGGGATGATTCACATCAAAGCCACAGGAAATACTGCTGCAAGCCCACAAAGTAGCTGCATGTTTTTAAAATGTGAAATAACAAGTTACCATGGCAAAGATGGCAAGAAACTGGAGCACTTGTGCACTGTTGGCAGGGCTGTAAGACCACGCAGCCACTGGGAAACAGAGTCTGGTGGTTCCTTAAAAAAGAATGAAAGCCAGGTGTGGTGGCACACGCCTTTAATCCCAGCACTCAGGAGGCTGAGGTAGGAGGAGCGTTGTGAGTTCAAGGCCGGTTTGGGCTACAACGCAAACACAAGGCCGACCTGAGCTACATAGTGCAACCCTGCCTCAAAAAAACCAGGGCTGGGAGTTTGGCTCAGTGGCTTAAGCGCCTGTCAGGCAGGTGCGAGGTTGTGAGTTCAATCCCTGGTGCCACAAAAAAAAAAAAAAGAAGAAGAAGAAGAAGAATGAAAGCAGCAACTCGGATACTTGTACACCAGGGCTCACTGAAGCATCATTCACAATGGTAAAAATCCAGAGTTTGGGGGTAAAAAAAATCTAGTTCCATCAGCCAGTGTATAGTATGAATAAACAAATGTCATTGTGGTACCCTGTGAAATATCAAATCAGCCAGGAAAGGAAGTTCTGATATGTATTCAACATAGATTAACCTCGACAACACGCCAGATGAGAAAAGCCAAGCACAAAGGACAAAAGTCACATGATTTCACTTTCGTAGAATATATTAGACCAATTCAAAGGCCAATTCAAAGGGACAGAAAGGAGATTAGAGGCCCCCAGTGGCTGGGGGAGGGAGGAACGGGACACGTTGCTTCATTAGCACAGAGTTTCTCGTTGGCGTGATGAAAGAGCTGTGGAAATAGATGGTGGTAATGGTTATGCAACATTGTGAATGTGATTAATACCACAGAATTCTGCACTTAGTAATAGAATAAATAAAGAACAAAGTAGGGTGCAGGGAGATAGATCTTCCTCAAATGGGAAAAGGATCGAGAGATGGGGGAAGGGAATGAACAAAGGAATTAAGGTGTGTTATGTACATTCACCAACTCCATGCAAGGAATCTAAACATTAGGTACCGAAAACATGCACAACAAAGAAAAAGGAAAAAGGAATCAAGAATGAATAGAGGCAGGAGGGAGGGAAGGGAAAGGGGATGAAAAAAGATTTTTAATTTTTTTTAAATGGCAAATCTTGTGTTAATATATATTTACCATGATAAAATTTTTTAATTAAAAAAAAAACATGGCATGAAGCCAATAGTATTTTACTGTTATTTGGTATTGTACTATAATCTACCTCACCCTAACCAAACCTTTTTCCTGTCTATTTCTCTACAATGGCATCAAAAAGGGCCTTTAGAGTTTTATGGCCCTATCTTACCTTGTACCCTTCATTGGTCTTTGACCTTCAGAGCAGGACAGACCAAACCCTTGGGATCGTTGCATGATTCAGTGAAGACTTTGTGGAGCAGGGCCCCAGCTGCAGGTAGCTGCAGCGGTCAGAGATGCATGTTCCGTGACGTGTAAGCATCTTGTGTTCTTACTTCTCTGTGGCTTCACAACTTTCCTTCATTTTAATGTGTAGAGATGAAATCCTTACATGAGCTGCTTCCAAACAGAGGTCACCCATAATGTCCCATGATGAAAAAGCTCTGGTCTCTCCAAGAAGAGTTCTTTGGATTTTGGCACCTGTCATAATGAGTCACCTCAAAGAGTAAAAAATTTGAGCCAGCCCATGGATTTCTTCTGTGGTTGCTTTCTAAGCTCTGTTTCAACTGGTTCTGCCTGACGTTGCGTTGCTAATAGAAGGGGAAAACGGGCTGTTTATGGTATACGTGGGGTGTTCAACGAAAAACAGTGATTTAAACACAGAAAAGGTGCCATACAGGATACCCTGAAGGAGTCCACATAGCAAGGAGGTAACCCAGGATTCAGATACCCACTGGGGACACAGGTTGCTCAGCATCACCTCCTGTCTTACTGACAGATCCTGATTTTATTCTAGACAGCAGCATGCCCTGCTGAAGATTGTAATTCCCAGATTCCCTCCTAGCTAGATTTATCCAAGGAGTTACAAACAGAAGTTAGTTAAAATTCCTAGTGTGGCTCTTTAAATGTAATTTCTCTAACTAGGAGATAATAGGTCTCTTGCCCTTTATCCTTACCCGTCTTCTTACCTGAATATGAATATGATGGCCACACCCATAGCAGCCATTTTATAACTCTGAGAAGAGATACCATAAGATGTAGGCTCAGAAAAAATACGAAGAGCCTAGATGCTTGATGGTTTTCACAAAATGCCAAACCAGCCTAATCTCTGCTGAGATCATTATATTAGCAGCCCAATGAAATTCTGATTTCTGGTGTTGTTTTCAATAATAACCATAACTATCTGATAATTGTGTGCAGCCTTGTAGTTTACAGTGTAAAGGATAACCTTTAGTCATCATACTAACTTGGTGAGATGAATTTCCTCACTCTAATCTTAGAGGACTCTGAGAGAACATTGAACCTGGGAGAAATTACGTTTTGGACAAAGTTATAGACTTAGTGTTTTTTTTTAATAGTCAAGACACAAATAGTAAGCCCAAATGCAGGTTCCTTCTCCTACATTGTTGGTAAGTAGTAGATTATTCTTGAGTAACTATCCCAAAGTGTTTAGGACTTTCACACATTTTTTTCTTTTAAGTAAGAACCACTGACCTCCTAGAACAGTTTGACAGTGTATTTAGAACTGCACTAAGTTTGGCCTTGGTTTTGGTGCTTTTTTTCTTCTTCATGCAGAGCCACGATGTACTGAACTCGTGTCCTCTTTAGCTTTAAAACACAGAACTCCCACCAGTGCATAAATGGTTCTGTGTTTTTCACTTCTGTATTATGCCCAGGGATTTAGACATCAGGAGGGAGAATAGGAAAGGGTAAAGGGAAAAGTCTAGGGGGGTGAAGGGAAGGGACACAACAGGCTAGAAGGCGGAAGACCACAGCTTGGGGAGGCACGCCTCAGTCGGCTGAGGTAGGTGAACCTGGCCCTCCGTGCGCTGGGACCCTGCAGGCGGAGGTGGGCTTAGGCAGCAATCACTGGCCCCTTCCCCTCTGAAGCGTAGTCAGCTGCTCAGTGCTTGTTTACGAAGTACCCACTGCTGTTTGCTTGCTTGCTTGCTTGCTCCTGTTTGCAGCACCAGGTCTTGAACCTAAGGCCTTCCCACTGACCCGCAGTCAGCGCTTTTTATTTTTCATTTTTGAGACAGGATCTTGCTGCGTTGCCCAGGCTGCACGCAAACTTGCCGTCCTCTTGGCTTGGCCTCCAGAGAGCTGGCATTCAGACCCGCGCCCGCCACACCTGGCTTCCTTTCCCTTTTCGTGGCGCTTTGTTGAAAAGACTGACTTTCCAACAGTGGAGAACCAGGGCCGGGCAGCAGTAGCATGCAGGAGCCAGTGGGTCACTTTTCAGGAACTCTGATGCAGCCGTTATAAAAGCACAATGGTATAGGTTTATGGTCAAATTCAAAACAAAGATGGTTGTAAAATCTTAGAAGTCTCGGCTCCGTCAGTGCTTTGCTCTACGTCTGTTATGCGTGCCCTTGAGGCGATCTGTGTGTGACACCTGTGTGGTGGACACTAGGACGGGGAGCAGTGTGCCACCCCAGCAGGACAGCACGCCCTGCGAAGGGCTCGGTGCCACAAATCAGCTCCTGATCCCTTCCTGTACTAGCACTTGCTAGGGTTTTTGTCTGCCTCATAGGGCTGTCTTGGTTACTTTTCTCTTGTGGCTGAGACAAAATACCTGACACGCAAAGTTAAAGAAGAAAAGGTTTATTTACTGCGCGGTGTGTGCAGGTTCCGGCCATAATCTGCTGGCTCCAAGGCGGGGTGGCGTGGCAGAGGGGCAGCACTTCAAGGCAGCAGAGGACAGCAAGAGCAGCAAGGGCAACAAGGGCGGGGAGGGGGACAAGCGTCTTTTCCTCCCTTACATGGTAAACAGGCTGCCCACTCCCCGGGGCGGGGGTAGCACTCACACCATCTCCTGCCCTCCTCCTGCACAGGCTCAGGATGTTTACAACGTGAGGCCGCTGGCCCCCTGCTGAGTCACTTAGTTAAACCTCTAAACTTCTCAGGTTGACACAGTGAACAACATCCCAGAGTTTAAGGGCATGTCCCCTACACCCCAGGATGGAGACCTGCTGAGTTCCTTAGTCAAGCTTCTGAGCTTCTCCAGGTGACACAGTGTGTCAGCCATCCAGGGCTCCGGCCTTACTTTAACTTTGTGTTGCAGTCATTTGTCTGCTTGTGTCCAGCACACTTCCAGAGCGTGGCCCCCTTCACCCCGGGAGGGGCTTCAGAGTCACCTGTCTGCCCCTCTGCCAAGCACACTCACGGCGCCTCACGGCCAGCGGCCAGCTGCGTGCACCTGCTCAGCTCACGAGGCAAAGCGCCCCGGGCCGAGGGCTGGAGCCACAGGCTCAGCTTCCCTGCGGCCTCTGGAAGCCGGAAGCCTGCTGTCAAGGCCCCAGCAGGGATGGGCCTGGGGGCAGCCTTTTCCTGGCCTGGGGAGGAGTCTTCCTGATGCATCCTCAAGGGGCCTATCTCCAGTACACAAGCACTTCTGGCAGCTTTCCCTTCCGCTGGCAGGACACCTGCCCTGTTAGCAGGGCCCCACCTTTATGACTTCGCTTCGTTACCTCCTCAAAACTCAGTCTCCAGGCGAGGTGTAGTGGTGCAAGCCTGTAATCCCAGTACTCAGGAGGCTGAGGCAGGAGGATTGCCACAAGATGAAGGCTAGCCTGGGCTACATAGTAAGTTCAAGGTCAATCTGGACCACATTAAAAAAAAAAAGGAAAGAAAAGAAACATCTCCAAATATAGTCACATAAGGGGGTTAGGGATGCAGCATATGAGGAGCAGAGAAGACATAATTCTACCTGTGACAGAGACATTATGAATTGTTACTAGATTATTTCAAGGCACATTGTGTTGTGTGACTCGGGAGCCCTGCTCCAAGGTGAAGCTATCGGTCTGTCGGAGACAGCGGAACTTGCCCAGCGACGTAGAGGCCAGGCGTTGATCTGGTGTTGAGCTGATTCCGGATCCAAACACTCACCGCTCACTCAGGAAGCGGCTGCCCTGCCTGCTGTGTGTGTACTGTACACACGTACACGTGCGTGTGTTTTGTCTAAAGGCGATACGGAAGCAGCACCCCCAAAAAGCAGTTTGGCAACTTTTCGTAGTGCGCGTAGACATTCTGAGTGTTTTGGTAGAGTTGGGTGGGACTCATTAGATATTTGCAGCCACCCGGAAAGTGTTTCAACTCCCCGTTCTCTTTTCTGGGACCTTTTCATGAAGACAGCGTAGAATAAATAACTGTCAGATGACTCTCCAACCTAAATGGAAAGTATTTGCTAACTAAACATTGCGGTTACTGTGATAAATGGGAAGTAAAACTGAAAGGTGTTGGAAGAGAGTGCCTTTGAGTGCTAACAGGCACGGGGGCAGGAAACCTCGGATTTTGAGTTCTAGCACCTGCTCGGCCGGCCGTTAAGGAAAATGACACTATTTTCCTTAACGTGTTTGAAAAACTTAATTTGAAAGTGGCTCTGCCCGCACCTTGCTGGGCGTGTCCTGCACCCAGCTCGCCCCATCAGTGTCTGGCGCAGGAGAGGGAAGCTTTAGTGAGCTTCGCTCTGGCTCCTGCTGAAGCCTCACTCATGTTTTCTCTTGCTGCATCTGTCTAATCCTTTGATAAATTAGGTAGAAAGATGGAAGTTTGAACACAACATGAAGTCATTCGACAAACATTTGGAGGGTACCTCTGGCATTCCAGACTGGGGGCGTAGAGTGAACAAAGGCCCCAGCCCTCACATTCCAGGGGGTGAAGACATTAGTAAGTAGTCGGCAGCTGTTAAGTCCTTCGAGAAGGGCATGCCTCGGCCCTGTCCACCCTGTCACCGTGGACGCTGTGAGTGGAGCAAGCTTGCTGGGGGGCTGAGCAGCGCCCCTGGCCCCACCCAGTCAATGCCAATCCGCCCGTCCTCCCACACCCCCCCACCTCCCTCCCACCCCGCCCTGAGCTTCTCCAGACACTGTCAGACGTCACTGGGGTCCCTGGGAGCCCTAGCAGCCAACTGGCCGGGAAAGCAGGGCTGATCTGTGAGGGGAGTTGGCGAGGTCCTCTCCAGCAGGGTGACCGCGCGCAGTGGAGGCCAGTGAGGATGAGGCCCATGGGAGAGGCAGGTGCAGAGGCCCTGAGGTCGGGCGATGGCGAAGAGGGCACTGTGAGAAGACCTGGCCTGGAGGAGGTGCCGAGGGTGCGGCCCTGGGTTGCCCAGGGAAGGGCCAGGTCGCCAGGACAGGCAGGACCCTGGTGTGGAATCGGAGGGGCAGTGGGGTCTGGAGGTGGTGACTTCCTGCTCGGGCAGTCAGGTGGGAGTGTCCAGGCAGTCTGGCTTCTGGAAATGTTTCGGGCCTACGCCTCACCAGATTTGCTGTTGCATTGGACAGCAGGACAAGCCAAAGAAGGGATTCCGAAACATTCTTCTTTGAAAATACCCCAAACGGGCTTTCGTTTCTGAGTGTGATCCTAATCCCGCAGGAGTCTTCCGCATGATGGAAGCATTGTTTGGGCATTAGGTTTAGACTGTTGTGTCCTTAATTACTTCCTGACTAAGCCAATTAAAATTATAATGCTGGCCTCCTGGAGAAAAAGAGAGGGCAATCTGGTAGATTTCTCCTCTTCCACGTCTTTGCCACACCTTTCCTGTTGCGCAGTTAATGAAATCCTGGCCAGAAGGGGCAAAACAAGCACACAGGCCCTCCAAGGGCATGGCCAGCCCCACTTGCTGGTGGGTGTGACACCACCCCACTGTCCCCAGGCCCCATGTGGGAACCGGGAAGCCCAGCACCTGCCTCCCACTGGGGCAGCCGCAGATGAGGGAGCACGTGAGACAAAGGCCCGGTCTTCTGATGACTCCCTGGGCTGAGCTGGCTTTTCTAAAACCCTTCAGAGACCACACTTCAGGAACTGTTGCCTCCCTGGCGCACAGCGAGGTGTCCCTCAGATGCAGAGTTCCAGGCTCCATTGAGACCCGGAATGTGAAACGGCGCAGTGTTCGCTAAGGGCGCAGGGTGGTTCTGGAGGGCGCTGGCACGTAAGGCAGTGGACGCATCATTTAGGCATTGCATGCACTCTCCAGTAATAGAGACTGTCAATAAAGAAACCCTCAGAAGTTCCAGGATAGGAAATCGAGGTCCAGGACTGGTATGGTGGCTCCGTGGTGTAATCAAGGAGACCGGGCTGCTCACTTCCGGTTCTCTCATCCTCAGCTGGCAGCTTCCACTCCTCAGGTGACTGCAGGACGGGCTGGCTGCTGCAGCTCCGGCCATCCTGCCTACCTTTCAGATAGGAAGAAGGAGGGACGAGCAAACGGGGAGACAGCCTGCTGCTTGGCCTCCCGAGCAGACCCTTCCCCAGTCGCGTCTCCCACGTCACGAGCCACGCTACATTCGCAGTCGTGTGTAGCTACTGGGGAAGTGGAAATACTGTTCTTAGCCAGCCACGCTGGTGCACGGAATAAAATGATGGTATTTTTGTTGAAGGAGAAACGGAAAGTGGGTGTGGGTGGGCAGCCTTCTCTGCCGTGGCTGTGTGACCCCTAAGGCCGTGGTGTTGCGGGGAGACCGCTGAACGCCAGCTGCATTGTTTACTCACAGTAAGCTCGTTCTGGGTTTATTTAGGCACCTGATGATGTTATGACAGACGCCAAAGGGAACGCGCTTCATTTCTGCGGTCAGCTGTGCACACGTCTTGGAAGTCTGCTGCATCTGTGAGGGGTGTTTGTTTGTTTGTTTGTTTGCTTGCCTTTCCCCCGTCTGCCTGTCAGTGTCTTTTTCTTAATAAAGGCCAAGAACCCACAATGAATAGAGGGGCAGGGGGTGGACGCCAAGGAGAAAGGTGAATCTACCCCTGTGGAATTTTGTGAAATTCAGCCAGTGAGTGAAATACCCAGCTCTCGGGTGCCGGGAAGGCTCGTGATGCAACTGTCTATAAAAACACTTGAGGCCTAAGAGTCACTCAGTTAGCACATAGCTCACTATTGTCTTTCTCCATGTAGACGATGAAGAACAATTGACTCTGACATCGACCGGGAGAGCCTGGTGTCCCTTTGTCGGGTCCCTGGTGTAACAAAATGATGCTTCTGACATAGAAACCGTTCCCACCCGGCTGCGTGAGCACAGGTCTTAGGATTTTCCATTCTCAGTGGGCCGGCTGCGCTCTCCCTGCGTAATCATCTGTCTAGGTGCAGGAAGAGACACCTGAAAAACTGACTAAGACCCAGCAAGTTCTTTGCCAACCTCTAAAATTCCTGGATTTCTTAGAAAACAGAAATCCATCACTTACATGGAACTGCGTCGGGTTGGTTATTGAGGGGAAATGATGAGATCACTCTAGAACTGTCAAAGCTGGTCCCTGGGGTGGCAGCAGGACCTGCAGTGGGAAGAAAGGCAAACCCCAGGGCCGCAGCCGGCCTTCTGGGTTAGACGTCAGGGGACTCTGTGCAAGCTGCAGCTCGTTCAAGGGCTGCCACGCTGAAGTGCTCTGCCCACGTTCTGAAAAGCGCACTTTTCTCCCACACGCAGCGTCACCGAGGCCCTGTCTCCCCTCTCTGTGCACAGGCAGGAATGGTGTCACACGCACACTTCCTTCTCGCAAGCCCTGTCTTTCCAGCGGGGCGAGGCCTGGCTGTGCAGTGTTCGCCCACTGAGTAAAGCCCTTGGGATCCATCTGGCACCGACTGAAGCTGCCGCTAAGCCTCCCCGGTGGGGAGTAGCACCTTAAACACTGTCAGCTGTTTAATTTTCGTAAGAGCATATTGCGTTCAGATCCCTTTGTTCCAGGGCAGCGTGCCTGGCCCGTCCTCATGCAGGGCAGAATCGCAGGACACCTTCCCTGCCCACGTCTTCCGACACGTTCCGCAGACCTGTCCAGGGTAAATATGCTCAGTACATGTAAAGTTATCATCATACCAGGTTCCTTTTCCTCCTGAGGTCCTGCAGTCCTGCTGGGGCCCTTAACAAAGCACACACTTTTATAATAACTGGACTTTTTTTCTTCAGAAATCAAACAAGTTTTACTGTCATTATGTTTCCCGCAGCATATTTTTCTTGCTTCGCTGAGGTGGTGGTTCCGTGGTCTGGTCCTTCTGTGCACACCACCGTGTTGATAGGCATCTGAAGTGGAAGAAAGACCAGGCAGCCTCTGGAGTATTCCCTTTGGAGTAGGCCAGGCCGGATAGCACTTTCGTTAGTATTCATGTTACCTCTTGTACTTCAGGGCCGCATGCTTGGCCTCCACTCTCACTTACCCATCCTGGTCTTCTGATAAGTGTTCCTCGCAGCTCTGTGAGCTGCCCGGGAAGGCAGAGATGGGAGACACCAGAGTCACAGCCAGGAGTCCGGCTCTGTCTGCCATGCTGTGCCAGGTGCAGAGAGGATTCCAGGTGAGCAGCCGTAGACAGGATCACAGCAGGCTGGGTTCAAGGTGCGAGCGCAGGAGGGCTCTCGGGGACAGCTGTGCTGGTCGGTGAAGAGGGGTGTGAGAGGAGTGGGTGATTAGGAGGATCAGGCAGGCACCAATATCCTGCATTTTCAGGCATCAACAGTGATTCCTTCTGTTACAATGGCTCCTGATGCTCAGTGATTGTAGTAAGAGTTGTGAGGATGATAGGGTGGCGTTGGAGCATGGCCTTTCTATAAGCAATATTCTGATTTGGGAGGCAAAGCCTATTCCCCAAGACACAGAGACGGGGCCTGCTTCCTTATACCTGGCTCACGCTCCAAGAAGCTGAAGCTCCAGGGACTCTGGGGACACATTTGAGGAAAAGCAGCCAGTCCCGGGGGAGAAATAGCCAGTTCCTAATCCCACACTAACTTACGACATGGGCTGTGGCTTTTTCCCAGGAGTACAGGCAATCCGTGAGCTGCAGACCCAGAACTGTTCCTTCTCGTCTGGGATGTGGCTTCTGGCCAGGGGCCTCTGGGGATAGGCTGCAGGGGCCCTGCCCAACGAAGCCAGCCCATCTGGGTCAAGAGGTCTGTTCGTGGTTGCCTTTGGGATTTGATTTGGAGGAAGATAGAACACGATGGTGAATGGTTCCCATCACTGGTTTAAGAAAATAAAGATGGCATTCACATTTTTTAAGGCGCTGTCATCACAGGCCCTTTCCTGCTGTTTCTGCTAGCACTCATGACTTAGTTTCTAGAGATCAAAGTACACAGAGCTTTCGCAACTCTTCACCCCAGCATTCCCAGAGCATGTGTTCATACCCACGGCCCCCAGCGTGTGGAGGGTGACGAAGACGAGGGAGTCGCAGCCTGCAGCTCTGCCTTCTTCCGGTTGTTACATGAGTGCTTGTTTCCCGAGAGCTCGTCAGAGCGCTAAGAAAGAGACACTCAGAAGCCTTTGCCGTGATGCTACCTGAGCTTGCGGAACTTTCATTTCTGCCTGTCCTGTGTGATATCATACCTTCTCTTTGGTCGGGTGTTCCTTTTCTTCATTTGGCGTGTGGCTGGGTGATAAAAGGTTTGTTTTCTGTTCTTAGGCAGAGTCAGATGCTTGGTAGTTTCCCCAACTGCTCAGGTTGACAGAGGCTCAGCACGTGCAGGACTGTGTCCTGACAGTCACAGACAGGAACATCAGAGGAGGTGCAAAAGTCTTCACGTGAATGACGCCGAACTCATGCTCTGCGCCCCGAGTTTAGTGAGTCCCTTTTCTGATGGCTGTCAGCTGTTTCCTGCTGTGCAGGTGGCTCAGGACCTAAGGGCTTTTCACGTAGGTGGAGGCTGAGCACCGCGTCCACCGAGCGAGCGCCAGACACCGGCGGTGGCTGCAGCGCCCAGACAGGCGCTGACATATCCCTTGGCGAGGGAGGCACCTCGCACGCCAGAGACTTACAGAAAATGGTAAAGCGACACTTGGGAGGGAGTCGGTGGGCAGCCCCGTGCCCTGGCTTCCCCAGGCTGTGTGCGGACTTCTCCTGCGCTGAGGAAGTTTGCCAGCTTTCCTTTTCCCTTCCTGATACCGAAGGCCCCCCGTTAGGGGTGACTGACTTGGCTCTTTCTTCAAAACGAGTTTCTCTGCTGGTCGTAGGACATGCAGGAAGGCGGGGGCAGTGGAAGTGGATCGGGCGCTGTGGGGGAATTCTGCAGCCCCGGAGAAGGACGTGGGCATGCGGTGAGAGCGGTGGCGAGTCTCCGTGTGCTTTGTTCTTCAGGTGCACCAGTACTACAGCTGCCTCCCTGAAGAGAAAGTCCCGTACGTCAACAGCCCTGGGGAGAAGCTGCGCATCAAGCAGCTCCTCCACCAGCTGCCACCACATGACAATGAGGTAAGCAGGGCCCCAAGAGCTCAGGAAGCCGGTTGCGGGAACTCTGTGCCTGGTGCCCTTCGTTACAGTCAGAAAGCTGTGATCAGTGAGATTGCTGAAGAAAACTTCTGGCAATTTCCCTTAGGTTTTTAGTTTCCTTAATTTAGAGCCAAAGGAAACAGACCAACACTTTTTTGGAGAGTGTGGCCAAAAGCCAGTGTCTCCTTACGGACTGGATTAGCCCGTGTGCCTGGCGTGGTACCAGTTAGAGACTCAGGCCCTCGGTTTCTGACTTGAAGAAGAACGTGTCCTGCTGGCTGCCTGCGCGTGCTGGGGGACAACTGAGGCTCCCCGGGTCATTGTGAGCCCTGCAAAGACTTTGTGCGCCTCTCAAGTTTGCAGCTTCATTTCACATTAAAGGGATGTGCGGGTTTTCCACATTCCACTGCAGAGGCTGTGTGTCCCTTTCGGCGGTGCTGCACATCTGGGACTGAAGTCTGGCTTGTTTGGGTCGCGCCTTTGGAAGCTTGGCTTCCGGACTGTCCTTCTGAACCCGGGAGCAGTCCTCTTGCAATCGCATTGGTCATACGTGGAAATTTGTAAACATCATTTTTTTAAAAGAGTGTGCTAGAAGGCCTTAGGTTTGTAAACTGGAAATTAATTTTTAGTTATCTGATTTTTAAAAATGAGGAATCCTATTAAATTGTGCTGCTTAACTCAGACTGCATTTGAAACAAGAGTGTAATTTTAAATTGAAAGGAAAAGGAGCCCCTTCAGAGAGCTGGGCACCAGTTTCCCCAGCCCCCAGGTCCTTGGGCTGGTCCCAGAGGACATGAGGGAGTGCTCTGCTGTGTCTTTCCACATTCCAATGAAAAGAGGTTATTGGAGAGTCTCAGAAATCAGTGTGAGGGGCTGGAGGTGCGGCTTGGTGGTAGGAGGCTTGCCTGGAGTGCAGGAGCCCCTGTGGGCCTGAGCTAAGTAAAGAAGTGAGTGAATGACACTTGGAAACTGAAGCGGCTCCCCGGGAGGAGAGCTATGCTTCTCCTTACGTGGTGCTTATATCAGCCTTCACAGAACAGATAAAAATAATGTGTTCTCCTTTAAAGCTGGGAGCAAGCATTGTAACCCGATACCCCGTTTAAGGAATTTGGGGATGGAAATGCAGGTTTTTACAAGCAGGAGGGGCGTGCCTGCCTTTAAAGGCCTGCACGTAAAATGTCAGCAGCGGGACCACGTGTGTCCTGGGCCAGTGAGGTCACTGCAGTTCTGTCTGACTCATTCATACGATGAATTTTTTTTTTAACTTTTTCCTTGAGGGTGGGACGTGACCTGCCCTTCTCTGCCCTGAGTGGTTGCTGTGTGTGTGGTCAGTGGTGCTTTTTGTGAAGAGATGCCGTTGTGATTACCGCTTCCTGTTGGTGGGAATGCAGTACGTGGGACCAGTGGGCAGAATTAGCCCCTTGACGTTGCCCTTTTGGAGACAAACAGTGACTAGAAAGTCAGTATGTGATCACCCAGGTAAGGTCTCTCAAATAGTCACAGTTGTGTTGGTTTCAAATCAGAGAAGAGCACTCCTGGTTGGCAGGTTTTGCTCTAACCACCCTGGGACACATCAACAGAGTGACATGGGAAACATTTTCTGATGCCCGGATTGCTCCAGAGTGGACCAGCAGGTGGGCTGAGGGCCACATTCCCCAAAGGGCAGTGGGCCGGGCTGGAGTGGAATGTTGACACAGTAGAGAATAAAACCAAGCTTATGGGAAGAGAGTTGCCCTTCAAGTGATGGAGTCATTGAGTCACTTGGCCCTAGCAGGTATCTCACACCTCTGTCCCTCGTGCTCGTCTTCAGTTTTCAGTCGGAGCACCAGGGACCTCAGTGTTAGGTTCTCCTGCAAGCCAAGTAGCCGGCTGGAATCTAACAATGTCGTTGTGTTCTCTGCTTTCATGGTCACCCTCCTTTTTTCGCAAGTGATTGCTTTCTATGTGTGTCATATTTTAGGTAAATATATTCAAGTTTCTTTTAAAGTGAGTCACCTTTAAATCTAGGATTACTAAATGATAGTTCATGCATGTGGTGCAATTGCCAAAGTGTGCAGAAATAAATGGCAAGAATGGCAAACATTGGCTTTGAATGTCTGTAATGCCCCTGCCTTCACTCTGTGAGTTTCTGGTCTTACAAGAAAGAAAATGCTATTTGCATGTTGTCACACTCACTGAAACCCAGCAGGCAGCCCCCCACACCCAGACACCTTAAGTGCATTTCCACGACATCGCAACAGCTCCGCTGGGCGAGGACAGAAGCCAGGGGCACACTGACCGCGGTCTTGATCACTGGCTGGTGCCGTTCTTAGTGCTAGGGGTCATTTACATGGGCACATGCAGCTGAAGGCATCGGGTCCCTGCACCCTGGGGAAGGTGAGCTTTCCCAGCAGGGAGCCGCTCCTCCTGATCTGACCGAGTGTGACGGGCAGGGTGAGAGGCAGCGTGCAGAGCAGCTCCAGACCAACAGCCTCCCAGGACTCGGGTTCCAGGCTTCAGGGCCTTTCAAGGGCTCCTCTGGCTGTCACCAGTCTTAGTGAAGGCTTCCCTTAAGCAGCACCAAACCTGGGCATTATAGTTCGGGCAATGCCTGTAAATGCCGGTGGCAGCAGGTGCAGCAGAGAAACTCTAAGGCGGAGGCCCTGGGACGGGGTAGGAGCACGCATGACCCATGCCCGCCGTGCTCTGTGCGTGCAGGTCCGGTACTGCAACTCCCTGGATGAGGAGGAGAAGAGGGAGCTGAAGCTGTTCAGCAACCAGAGGAAACGTGAGAACCTGGGCCGAGGGAACGTCAGGCCCTTCCCCGTCACCATGACCGGAGCCATCTGCGAGCAGGTGAGCGTGTGGCCCTGGGCGGGGTGGCGCTGTTCTGGGACCCTCGCACCCCTTCATTCTGATGATTTAGAGCTGTAGAGGTGGGGAGGCAGGGGGCGGGCACGGGGCAGAGGGGACGGCAGGCTCGGAGGTCCTGACTGTGCTCCCGGGACAGTGAGTGGCCGTGTGGCTGGGACAGATGCAGTCAGCGTCCGTGGAGGAGTGATCGGAGGGGCACATTGTGCAGTGAGTGCTTTTGGTAAAGGAGTTGCCAGGCCATCAGTCAGTGATTCTTCCGTGATCTTCCTGGGACCTGTGATACCCTTTAAAAGGGAGGCACCTGGCCTTTCAGGTCTGTGAGTTCTGGGTCCGAGTGCGAGAAGCTCTCTGCATTCTCAGGAGCTCCCTGAATCGAAGGTGGGAACTCGGGTTTTCTCCCACTCTCCTGCGCAGTGCTCAGGGCGCAGTAGGGGTGGGTCTTAAAGAAAAGAAGGGGGGGTCCGGCCTGCCTGGGCTCCCCTGCCCACCTCTCAGCTTCCCAAGGCGGTGTAGTGCAGGTGGTCATTCCTGACCCCTCTCTAAGCACTGCCGCTTTCGAATAGCATCTAGACTCGCGTGCGTGCTGCAGGAGGGTCCTTGGCTCAGCAAACAGGAAGCGAGGAGGCCCAGACAGGTGGGAGGGGGAATCTCTTCACCAGAGAGGTGGCAGTGGGATCTTCATCCTCGAAAAGCATCCCTGAGACCTGCCCTTGAGATGCAGTGCTCAGTGCCGATGGCGTGAGAACCACTGGCCTCGATTCGGGCCCTGCACCCCCCTCAGATGGGCTCCTGTGCCCGGGGGAAGGAGGGTGGGGCATCTCCTGGGCAGATGTCTGCATGACACAGAGTGGTGTGGAGGCCTGGAAGCTGAAAGACCTTTCCTAAGTCCGCTCGTGTTTCCACCAGATGACCTTGACCCTCTTCCTTGTCCTGGGTGTTGTCATGGCACAGTGGGGGTGCCAGACCTCGTAGAACAGTGGGGAAGATTAAATGGCATCGTGTGCCCACGGTTTGGCTCTTCAGGGTCCTCGTGGACCGAGGGAGTGGTACTTGCCATAACGAGGGTCTCTTTTCTGGTCCCACAGACTGTTGCATGAGGCTGTGGCCCCCTTTGTGGCATGATAACATGATAACAGAGCCTCTGCCTAGGCCCCCACTTCTCACTTTACTCCTCCCCCCAAGACCCTCCGAGCACACGCATCCCAGCCCCGGCCGAAGCAGAGTCTCCTGTGACTCTGCCTTGCGCTTTTCCGGGCAGCATAGGACACGTTGGAGAAAGAGTGGGAAGGTACGAAAGGAACACTGAGGAAATGCTTGCCCTGCTCTGGCCTTGAACGCGGAGGAGCTGACAGTGCACCTGAGGGCCTGAGAGAAGGCAGTGGGGTTGGGAGCATGTGTGCAGGCCCCGCCCCTGCTCACGCACCCCACCTGTGCCCCCTCGGCACGGCCTCCTTGCCCCAGCCTGTTCCCGTGGGGTGAGTCTTGGCCAAGCCTCTGTGTGCCGCTGGGAATATTTAGGACAAAACAGACTGTCCCTTGCACGCTGGCCTCCCGCCCGCCAGGGCGCTGTCTCCCCTCCCACCTTGGTGATTCCTCAGTCTCTGTTACTTCGCCTTCGTCTTCTGGAGGCCCTGGGAAGGGGGTGGGAGGACCGAAGCTTGGTAACCGGGTGCCGGGAGCTGGCTGGTCACCTGTGCACAGCACTGGACAACGGGCCAGAGTGGGGACTGCTGTTTCTGTCTGCCTTGCAGTGCGGAGGCCAGATTAACGGCGGGGACATTGCTGTGTTCGCGTCACGCGCTGGCCATGGCGTCTGCTGGCACCCGCCCTGCTTCATATGCACCGTCTGCAATGAGCTCCTGGTGGATCTGATCTACTTTTACCAAGACGGGAAGATCTACTGTGGCAGGCACCACGCTGAGTGCCTGAAGCCGCGCTGTGCCGCCTGCGACGAGGTCAGAGCCCCCGCTGTCTGCCGGTCCACCCTGCCCGCTCCCTCAGTTGGCCAGGGCCCTAGCGACCACGACGCTCTGTGGCCCCCAGCGCGGAACACACCCCAGCAGGCGGCCGTCCGCCCTCTTTCCAGAGGGGCTCCTCTCCTGTCCCGACGGCTAGAGTGTCTGGGCTGCAGCCTTACGGCAGGCAGCACGTTCCAGCTAGGATGGCCGGGGAGAGTCCCCGGTTTCATACAACTGGCGCTGGGCCTGTTCAGAACTCTTACGTTTGTGTTTTGGAAAAGGGCATTGAGCAGTTTCAGGCAGACATCAGCCCGAAGCCCAGGGTTTAATCGCCAAGAAGGAGAGCCGCTTGTTCAGGCTTCGAGGGAACAGGCTCCTCAGAGGAGACAGGCAGTGGCATAATTTGTTTTCCCCACCACTTACAGAGGCTCTGAATGACAATTCTGGAGCAGGTGCACACTCCGGGGTATCCGTATGCGCTGCGCCAGCTGAAAGCTCAGGACAGAACTCAGGCCCCCGCCGTGCTCCTCCAGGAGTGAGTCCCAGCACGGGCTGCGGCAATAGATCGAGGTGCTGGCTCAGCTTTAAAAGTTGGGAGCGAGACGAAGAATATTCTAAACCTGACCACTTCTGCGGGAATCTTCTGGGGGAGGCTTTAGAAGTAGGTTTCCTCCTGCCCAGGGCAGTGTGCTGTGTCTGTGTGACCTTCATAAACAGCAGTCTGGGCGGGTAGCACGCCCTTGTCCAGCCAGAGCCCGCCAGGCTGTGGACGCCTCTCTGGGCTGCCAGAGCGTCACTCCTCCAGGGAGGACCTGATGGCCAGAGTCCTGTGCCGGAGAACCAGGGGGCAGGAACCCTGAATTCAGGCCCCGCTCCGGGACCCTCGGCAGCCACTTCACCTCTGTGCCTCGTTTTCCCAGCTGGAAATGAATGCTCACAGTACAACTTGACGTTCTTCCCCAGCAAAGAGAATGCGGTGACTGAAGGAAATGAAATGCACCTTGCAGGTTTCACCTACTGAGATAGAGTTTGCATAGCGTTAAGATTCACCCCTTTAAGACAAGCAGTTCACTTGGTTTTAGTGCCTTCACACAGCTGTGCAACCGTCACTCCTGTCTGATTCCAGACCACTGTCGCCGGCCAAAGTGAGCTTCCGTATCTGTTAGGAGTCACCTCCTTCTCCAGCTTCTCCTCCACCCAGTGCCGACAGCCTCTCCTGTGTCCTCTGGCTCTATGGGTGTACATATGCCAGATACTTCACCTTGAAGAAGTCCTATAATTATGTGACCTTCAAGGCCTGAAGTCTCTCGCTTTGTATGTTTTCGAAGTTCATCCATGCTGTAGTGTGCAGAGTGCTTTATTCTTCTTCATGACTGAATAACAGACAGTTATAAGTGTGTATCACCTTTTTTTAACCATTTAGCAATTTATAGACATTTTTGTTTCTAATTTTAGCTCTTATAAACAGTGTCACTTATGAAGATTCATGTATGGGTCTTTGTGCATCTGTACATTTTTCTCTTGAAATGGCTAGGTCATATGGTAAATCTAAGTTTAACTTTTTGAGAGAATGCCACATTATCTCCTAAAATAGCTATACCATCTTACATTCATGCTGTCAATGCATGAGTTTTCTAATTTCTCCACATTTTTGCTAGCACTTTAATTGTGTGTATTTTTTATTGTAGCCTTCCTAGTATGTGTGAAGTAGTATCATACTGAGGTTTTTATTTGTGCTTTCATAACTGCTGATCATGTTAAGCGTCTTTACTGTCTGGGATTTTTTTTTTTTTGAGAAATATCTACTTATACCTTTTGTCCATTTTTTTAGTTGGGTTACTTTTCTCGTTACTGCTGTGTTGAATTCTTTATATAGTCCCTTGTCAGATACATGATTTGCAAATGTCCTCCCATTCTCTGTTTGTATTTTCATTTTCTTAATGATGTCCTTTGAGGCATAAAAGTTTTTAGTTTTGATGGAATCTGGTTTTTTGTTAATTGTATTTTTAGTGTCATATCTAAAATACCATTGTCTAGTCCATGGTCGACATTTCCGCCTGTGTTTCTTTTCTCAGTGCTTTATCTTCTTTCCCATTGCATTTCGGCCTTCGATGCCCTTTCAGTTAATTTTTATCTACGGCTGGAGGTGGGGCTCAAGGTGACGATCCGGTGTGCAGCTGTCCTGTCGTCCCAGGCCGCCTGTAGCCGAGACTGTCCCCTCCCGGTGGAGTGGTCTCGGCGTCTGTTCTGACAGGCAGCTGACCGTATCTGCGTGGATCATTCCTGGGCTTTCGGTTCCGTCCCATTCCTGGGTGCCCACCCTGACACCAGTCCCACCCCGGCCTGCTGGCTGTAGTGAGACAGCAGTGCATTTTTATGTCTGTGCTTTCAAATGGGAAGCAGCTCTGTATCGGGGTCAAAGACACAGCTGGCCCAGGGGCCAGGAAGGCGCTGTGAGACCGGCCCGTTTTAAGTCTGCCGGCAGTGATACGCAGTGACAGACCCAGTCGCTAGCGGCTTGTCTGAGAGTAGCAGCGCCTCCTCGGCTCTGGCTCCCTTGTGCCCGGCAGGACTGTGTCTGGGTGTGGCCCGGAGTGATGTTCGGAGCGGCAGTCCGGACCCCAGGGGTTTCTGTGACTTTCCCGTGTTAAAGAGCACAGCGCACGTCGGGCGAGCCTGTGAGCGTCCTGTCTGTCCTGTCCCGTGTCCCGCGCTGGGCCCCTCGCACGGTGTTTCGTTGTGTTCTAGGCAAATCCAAGTGTGGGAGCAGATGTAGATGGTGGCTCTCTCTCACACACACACACACACACACACACACGTCCGCAGGTAGAGGCTCTCATTTAGGGATTCGTGGGTGGGACCTGCTTTCTGCCTTCTGCTCTGGGCCCCCCCCCCCGCCCCCTCTGGGGCGGCGCTCGGGACCGGGTCTCGGGCACTGACTGCTGGGCTTCCCATCCCCAGATCATCTTCGCGGACGAGTGCACCGAGGCCGAGGGGCGGCACTGGCACATGAAACACTTCTGCTGCTTCGAGTGCGAGACGGCGCTGGGCGGCCAGCGCTACATCATGAAGGAGGGGAGGCCCTACTGCTGCCGCTGCTTCGAGTCCCTGTACGCGGAGTACTGCGACACCTGCGCCCAGCACATCGGTGAGGCGGCTCGGCGCTGGCTGCAGGCCTCGCGCGGGGATCTCTGGGCCTAAGGCAGTTAGAGCCCTTTGGGTACCAGTCACAGAACCCAGCTCTGGGCAGGACTGGGACTCACGTTAGGAGAAGGGCTTCAGGCGGGGCTGGATCAAGGGCTCAGACACAGTGTGGATTCGTCGATGCGTCAGCCCCTCTTGCTTTCTCTTGGCCCACTGGTGAGCAAGCTGTCGTCACGGGGTAGCCAAGGCAGGTCCCTAGTTACAGGTAAAAAGAGGGGGACTGTGTCACTCTCAATTTCCAAGTCGCTCCCTCCAAATCAAAATCCTGCCAGCCCCGCCCCAGTCAAGGGCCTGCCCCCAACGTGGTGCGCTGTGCCTGGGCCAAGGCAGAGGGCACCGGCCCGGCAGACATGGTGAGGGGAAGATAGACTGCTGTCTCCCACGTCCCCCGCGGGAGAAACCGGAGCCCAGCCGAGGGAGAGACCAGAGTGGACAGATAGTCGAGAAACCAAACGGCTCGGGCAAGCGTGTCTTCTTTCCTTAACAAGATCAACTCAGCTATGCCACCCAGATACATGAAGCAAGAGATCCCCAAGGAAGGTGCCCTCACCCTAACGCCACCCGCGCCCCGCCCAAGGCTTCAGCCGAGTACCCGGGAGCCTTCCTGTCTCCAGGGTCCCAACAGCCACGCACGTACTCTGCGGTTGGTGCTGCAACTCACACGCACGGATGGTGACAGGTGACTGGGTGGGGCCCTGTCAGGGACCCTGGGGCACACTGGCCCCAAGCGCCCGGCTAGAGAGGGAGTCCACACCGAGTGCTTGCTCAGGGGAGCAGCTGAGCTCTGGACGCCTCAGCCACAGCGACAGCACCCTGTCCCCTGAGCCCTTCCGCACCTCTTCCTGGAGCCCCAGAGCCGCGCAGGGGCTGCCGCTGAGGATTCTTACCCGGCAACTGGAGGGAGAAAAGCTGCTTGACCCTGGCCTTCCCCCTTCTGTCTCCTTTCAGCTCACCAGCTGTTTATTGGCTTCCCTTTTCCTTTCTTTCCTCTCACATCCATAAAAGCCATCAGCGTTTTACCAGAAAAGGGAGCCACTGAAGCCTGTAATATGCTTCCTGCTATAGTTGAATTCCTATTCCCAGTGCTTTTTTTTATTATTAGTGGTAGTATTCGTATTTGGTGCTAGATATTGAACCTAGGGCCTTTGCACTGAGCTACACCTCTAGCACTTTTTTTGATTCGCTTTTGTGTTTTTAGATGAGGTCTTGCTAAATAGTCCAGATTGGGCTTGAACTTGCAATCCTCCTGCCTCAACTTTCCCAGAGTGTTTGGACTGCAGGCCCTGAGGCTTCTTTCTAAAGCCCCTGTTCTGTAAAACATAATTTTCCTGCGATGGCTGTAGTGTGTGCTCTGTGTCACGCAGCCCTTTGTTGCGGGGTGCTGTGCCCCTGACCATACTGTACAAACATTCCATATTTATCCAGCCACGCGGAGCAGACCCTGCAGCGGGCCACTGTTGCTATGGCAACGGGACTCTTGCCGGTGCAGAACTGAATAAACAGTCCTATAAACAGACCGAAGCTGTGGCTGCAGTAGACATAGACACCCTCAGAGAAGTGATTAAAGGGCTTAGAGAGGAAAAAAAAAAAAGGAATGCTTAGATGTTGCAGGGCAGAGCCCTTTTCCAGATGTTCCGAGTTCAGGAGCAGTTCAGAGGACCAGCTGACGTCGCTGATGTTTATCGGGGCCTGAGTGCTGCTGCCTGCTGGGCTGCTTTCTACCACGCTGCCCTCCGCCCTCCCCAAGGCCTGTCCAGGCAGCCAGGCCTCTGCTGCCGCAGGCAGAGTGCCGGGCAGCTGCTGGCCGAGGGCAGGCCTGGGGCCCACACTGCTCACGGGCCTCCAGCGGACAGCAGGCAGGACGCCAGCTGCTTGTGTGCTGGGCAGGGACCCGAGGCAGCCAGGGGTGCCAGTGTGAGTTCTCAGGACACTGGGCAGAGTTGGACATGGAGAGGGCAGCCAGGCTGTGTAGCCATGGGCTGGGCTCACAGCTGCACCCCGCAGGGACCCTGCCCGCAGCCCAGGCACGGAGTCGGCTGCTTGCTGAAAGGCGCACAGCTGGAAAGCAGCAGGGCCAAGACCCAAGTGGGTGGAGGGGATTTGAACCTGTGTTTGCCTCTGTCCTGAAACCTCACTCTCAGCTAACATGGAGCTGCGTGTCCAGTCCCGGGGCACCAGGGGCCAGGGGAGGAGGCGTCCCAAGCTGAGACAGCTCTGCTCCAAGCCCTGCCCAGCCTGCTGAAAGCAATGGGGTTCGTTCACCCAGTGGAGTGACCCCGAGGCCCCTCCCATCTCCATGATGCCCCGCTTTGTCCACAGAACCAGGTTCCCCGGTGAAGAGAGACTCCCGCCCTCACAGCTGGGGACGGGCTCAGACTTCGCTCCCACCTCTCTGTAGGGCGGGAGAGCGGGCGGCCTTCTGACCTGCGTGTCCTGCTGTGGCTCTAGAGGAGCCTGCAGGGTCAGAAACGCTGCTGGAGGCGGGGCCTCACATGGTGCTGCCTCCCCAGGAGGCCCCTTTCCTCCTGAGGGTCTGAGGGACCGACTGACTCCTCACGGGCTGCCCCCGGCAGGGTCTGAGCGCTCCCGGGGGGCACCGATCGCCATCATTTTACATACTGTCATTAATAGTTCCCTGCATGGGGCGGAGTGTCACGGTGTGGAGGCTTCCGCCCATGCTGTCACGTCAGCCTTCGAAGCTTGGATTTTACGAGCATTGTTTCCCTTTCAGATTTTTGCATGAGCGGTGCTCGGCCTGCGTTGCTGTCCCAGGCGGGATTCTTGGGTGGGCATCGGTGGTCTGGATGTCACGGGGAGCACGCGAGTTAGGAAGGAGCCGCCTGGCAGAACATGTCACGTAGGACGTGACTGCCGGGCACTTGGGGCCTGGTCGCTGGCTGATGGGCACGTTACTCCCCTGCGTCCCGAGCCCCACCCGGGCAGTGCGGTGCCCCGCAGTCCCTCAGCCTCCACTTTGTCTGTCCCTCCAGGAATCGACCAGGGTCAGATGACCTACGACGGCCAGCACTGGCACGCCACTGAGACCTGCTTCTGCTGCGCTCACTGCAAGAAGTCCCTCCTGGGGCGGCCGTTCCTCCCAAAGCAGGGCCAGATATTCTGCTCCCGCGCCTGCAGCGCCGGCGAGGACCCCAACGGCTCCGACTCGTCTGACTCAGCCTTCCAGAACGCTCGAGCCAAGGAGTCCCGGCGCAGCGCGAAGATCGGGAAGAACAAGAGCAAGACCGAGGAGGCCATGCTGAGCCAGCACAGCCAGCTGCAGGTGAGCTCGAACCGGCTGTCGGCAGACGTGGACCCCCTGTCCCTGCAGATGGACCTGCTGAGCCTGTCCAGCCAGACACCCAGCCTCAACCGGGATCCCATCTGGAGGAGCCGCGAGGAGCCCTACCACTACGGGAACAAGATGGAGCAGAGCCAGTCCCAGAGTCCTTTGCAGCTGCTCAGCCAGTGCAACATCAGAACTTCCTACAGCCCGGGAGGGCAGGGCGCAGGGGCCCAGCCCGACGTGTGGCCCAAGCACTTCAGCAACCCCAAGAGGAGCTCGTCCCTGGCCCTGAAGGGACACGGCGGCAGCTTCATCCAGGAGTGTCGCGAGGACTACTACCCAGGGCGGCTGCGCTCCCAGGAGAGCTACAGCGACATGTCCAGCCAGAGCTTCGGGGAGGCCCGGGGCAGCATCCAGGTCCCCAAGTACGAGGAGGAGGAGGAGGAGGCGGGGGGCATGGCTCCCCAGCAGTGTCGGACCCGCCTCCCGATCAGCTCCCTGAAATACGCAGAGGATGTGACGCCCACGGAGCAGACCCCCCGCGGCTCCATGGAATCGCTGGCCCTGTCCAACACCACAGGTAGGCTCTGGGGCCCGGGGAGTCAGCCCGCCGGCCCGGACTTGCCTTTGGGTGACATGGCGCTGGCCTGAGGATTTCAGTGTGGCTTTGGCTTGAGTCGGAGGACATCTGAGGCGGAGGGTGAGAGAAACCAGACAGCACCAGAGGGGCCCCTTCAGCCCGCCCACTGGGGTCCTCAGGGTGAACTGCGCTGTGTCGGCTCCCCCTTGTGACCCAGGGGCTGACATTTCAGTCCACTGTGGCTGTGGCCATTGGCTTTGGGCTGCTGGAGAGCGATCGGGAGCCCGCCGCGGGTGTGGACACGGGTGCGGCAGGTATGCGGGTTGTGCGTCCCGGCCAGGCGCTGCTGGGGACACCAAGGCTCCCAAGGCTGCCGCGAGGCTGCTCTGTGCCCCGGCACCTCACAGGGAGCTGACGTCAGGGTCCAGCTGAAGACGGAGAGGTCTGCGGGTAGAGAGGAGGCGAGCCCCCCGAAGGGCCGGGGAGGTGAGTCTCACGCGTGCTCTGTTCCACAAAGTTGGTTTACGGTGACCGTGTGCCACCCGGGAGGGCAGCATTCGAGGTGGAGGCGGCGAGGCCTCAGCAGTGCTGCAGCATCCGAGCCTGCAAGCTCAGCCGGGTCACCTTACCCCTCGGGGGGGTGGACCTTCGAGGCGCTGCCGAACTCGCCTGGTGAGTCGTTCACGGTCTGCGCCGTGTCCGCCGTGCTCTCAGGGTCCACAGCGGGGTGGAACTAGAGCAGCCTGGTCCCACACAGCTGAGCACAGTGCTGTAAGAGCCCCCGGTCAGAGGGCTCAGGCGGAGAGATGAGGAACCCGGGTGGCAGCCGCGCCTCAGCCTCGTGCAGCGCAGAGACGCGTGTCTACGCGGCTAGCATTGACCAACTCTTACCACGCACCAGACACTGTTCTAGGCACTTTACAGACAGCTTGCTCCATTAACTGTCACGGCACCAAGAGAGGTATTTATTATCATTCTCCTTTCTGGACTGAAGAAGCTGAGAAGCAGAGAGGTTGAGGGGCTCACCCGAAGTCCCCCAGCTTCTCAGCTTCTAAGTGCTGGAGCAGGGATTTGAACCTGTGCACCCAACCTCCAGAGCCATGCTCTTAATCATGTCAGGCTGCTGACCCAGCACCAGCCCCACCTTGTCAAGTCTCCAGGTATTGCCAATACTTGGATTTTTTTCCTATGATGTGAAATCCACTTACTGTTTGTTGGACAAGCAGAGTGTATCTGAGTTGCAGGATGTCTATCCAGTGCATTTTGCCTTTTCTCTCCCTCAAATGCTTTCACATCTGCATTACTGTTTGTCCCAGCGGATAAAAAGCAGACCCCCGTACCTCTGAGTGCAGATAAAAAAGGAAAAAGAAACGGAAGCCTGGAGGCTCGGTGGTCGGGCGCCTTCCCGGGCGCTGTGGGAGTGACGACTGCCCGGCTGCCCCCGGCTGTGTTCGTCTCGAAGATCTGTGCGCTGTAGTTATTTAGGAGGCCGGCAGACAAATATGTGCTTCAGTCTCTGAAGCAGAGTTTCTCAGAGCTGGACCCCCGTGACAGAGTCCTCTCATCAGGTGCTTGGTGAACATCTGCACCGCTGCCCCCCGCTCAGTCCCCCTGTGCGGAGCGCGGCCAGGCCAGGGCCCGGGAGCCTGCGTTTATCCAGCTCCCCACAGGGGCAGATGTGCCCCGCTGTCTGAGGACAGATGTCCCTGGGCTTGTCCGTTGCAGCGTGGTACCTGTGGGCAGGGTGGAGGGGTCAGACCCAGGGTGAAGAGTGCGCAGCCTCCACTGCCCAGGAAGAGGCGTGCGGGGCATTGATCCTCATGGTTTTCCGTGGTTCCATGGGCAAAGCGTCCAATGCCTCTTCATGTCACAGCTTTGCCAAGCAGCCCTGAACCGGGCCTGATAAAACTCCAGCAGAGGATCCCTGAAGTTAGCAGTGTCCAGTAGCTACCACCACATACAGCTATTGACATTAGATGAATGAAAACTGAATGAAGGGAACACTGCGGGCCATCCAGCACACTAGCAACACTCCGGTGCTCAGCAGCCGGCTGATATTCAAATTTCATTTTGTTTTCATTAATTTAAATTCGGTTAGCCACGTGTGGCCGTGCCAGCCCTGTTGGGTGGTACGTGTGACCAGAGTGAGCTGATAGAGGGAACTAAGGCAGGAGGATTGCAAGTTTGAGCCCAGCGTGGGCAACTTAGTGTGATCTTGGAGAGAGGGAGAGAGAGAGAGGGAGAGCATGCACGCAAGCTGGGGATATCAAGGCCTTGAGTTCCTCAGCAACACACACACACACACACACACACACACTCACGCACACACACGCGCACACACTCACACTCACAATTGACCGACATCTTTCTTCAACACTGTGATGTGTGATAGGTCCATGGAAATGTGAGTGCCCGCAGCTAATCTCTTTGTTTGTTTTTGTTTTTGTTTCTTGAGACAGGGTCTTTCTGTGTAGTTTAGGCTGACTTTGAACTCACTATGTAACTGAGGCAGGTTGAATTTATCATGGTCCTCCTGCCTCAGCCTCCCAAGTGCTGGGATCGCAGGCGTGTGCCACCACATCCAGCACAAAATTAATTTCTTTAATTCTCTGCTTCTCATACTCTTGGGATGGTTGGGAGAGAGAGGAGCCTCGGGAGCATTTTTAAACTTGCAGTGCAAGCTTGCAAAGCTGGTGGGTACAGGGAGGAGCCAGCAGCGAAAACCAAGGCTCAGTGTGTGGGAGGAGAAAGAATGAAGAAGAGCGGCAGGTAGCCATTACAGCAGGCCGCGTGTGCCACGGACTCCGCATTTACCATCGCATTCCCACAGAACTCCTGCCCAGGAAGTATTAGAGTCACCAGATTCCACACTCAAGGAAGCCGAGCCTTTGAGAATCCACAGGGCTGTGTGAGGCCCCACAACACCCAGCTGGGTGGGTGGGTTTGAATTTAGGGACTGTGGCTCCTGAACCAGTGCTCCCGATCACTGCGGAAATCCAGGGCCGGTGTGAGAACCTCCTTAGAGACGGGGGTGTGCACCCCACACGGGCGGGTGCCCAGTATTTCGGGCACAGTCTCTGCTCTTCACAGGAGACCCTGAGCGGCCGCCGCCTCTTCTCCCCAGGGCGCGGCGGGGCGGGACCTGGGAAAGCCTCCGGCCGCTGCTGCTGCTGGCGGCTGCGTAGCGTGTTGCTGTTTTGAGAAGGTGATCTTCTCAGCTGTCAGTGTCGTTAAATCCCGGAACCGCGCCTGGGAGCGATGGGAAGGGGCGCAGACGCTCAGGGAAGCACCGCGGCCCCTGCTTTAAAGCGAGGCTTTGTTTGATGGGCTTCTTCCTCCCGCGGTCCGCGGCTTAGGGTGCGGGGAGTCTGCGGTGTTTAACCTGGCGTGAAGCGTGCGGTCTCTGCGGGCAGCGCGCTTCCCCGGAGGGACAGGTAGCTCCCCGGGACCCAAGGCTCCGGCCGGCCGTAACCCCGGACTTGTTTGGACCTGGAGCTGCGGCCGTTCCTCCTGAGTGAGGACGCACGGGCGCTGCCTATGGCGCAGTGCCCCTGCAGGCCTGGCGCGGCCGCCCCCACAGCACGGGGCCCCGGGGGAGCCCGCGCCCTTCCGGGCCGACTCTGCAGCCCGTGCCCCTTGGGGCCTGAGGAATGCAGGGCTCGGGAGTGGTGACACCAAGCAGCTCACGCTGAACGCGGGCCACGCTGCAAGTGTGGCACCCCGGAGGTGCGCAGGGCTCCTGTTCCCGTTTTACAGGTGCCATGAATGTGGCCCGAGAGACCGCAGCACAGCCCGGAGAGGCTTCCGCCCTTAGCGTCCCCCGCGAGCGCTCTGCTCCGGCCCGGGCCCCTGGCCGCTCAGCTGCGGCAGGTGGCGGTGGCGGAAGTGAGGACGAGGGCCCTCGTGCGTGTAACAGACGCTGACCGTGACCGATGCCTCCACATGTGATCGGTTTAAAGCCGCACCACTGCTCTTTGTGGTGCCCATTTCACAGATGAGTACACCAGGGCCCACAACAGTTGTGTTTGAGTCACTTTCCCATTGCCGGCACAAAATGCCTGACACCCACAGTTTGAAGGAGAAGTTTAATTTGTCTCGTGGTTTCGGTGGGCACAGTGGTTAGAAGCCACCTGGTGGAAGGGCGCCGTGGGGGACAGCTGTGTACGTCATGGCGGGCAGGGGCAGAGAGAAGGGGCGCACTAAGGACAAGAATACAGCCTCCGAAGCCGCGCCCCAGCCATCTGCCCCTGCCGATCGGGCGCCAGCTCTAAACATGAGACTTTGGGGGACAGTTTAGATCTAAACCGGAAGACCGCTTATTGCGGTGTCATCCCGGCTGACTGGCAATGTCAGAGTGAAGCACAGGGCACAGGTCGGAACAAAAGCTGGACCCAGAAGGCGAGGGGCCCAGGTCGGAGTCGGGGAGACCAGGACTGAGGGCGGCGGGTGGCAGCACACGAGGTGACTGCTGCGGTTCGGGGCTCAGGCGTAGGTCACACCCGGGTCAGTATGAAGTTGGCAAGTGCGCGGCGCCTCGGGCGGAGGCTGCCCCGTCACACTGCGGGAGGCCCCGACGGCGCAGGCTGGCGTGGGATCCCCACGTTCTGTAGGGGCAGCGAGAGCCGGGGCCCAGAGGAAGGGGGCTCCGTGTGGGCAGTGAGGATAGAGAAGGATGGTTTCTGTTCATTCCCTCGTTCATTCATTCCGTAGGTGCAACTTGAGTGTAGTTAGAGAAGCCTGCGAGAACTGCAGGCTGGTCTGCCGAGGTGGGAAACTGCACTTTAACAGCTGGGTGATTTTTCCACGCTCCGGTGTCCCTGTCTTCGAAATGTAGACAACAGTACCCTACCCTGCAGGGGTGCTGTGAGCTCAGTTCCACGAGGAGTTTAGCCCAGTGCCCAGTGCGTCGGCGCTCACTGCCTCTGAGCTGTCGTTAGTGTTGTGGGCGCCAGCAGCCCGCAAAAGGTACCGAGTGTGCAGAGCTGGGCCATGGTGCACCCGGCCCGTGCCCCCTCGCGCCTTCTCTTCAGTCTGCAGGCTCAGGCCTTGCTCCTGAGGGCAGCAGATGCCCTTAAGATGTCAGCCCCTGTGGTGCCCTGTGGGCAGCTGACTGGAAAAGGGCGGTGGTGGGTTCCGGGAGGCCCGCCCGCTGGGATGCAGGCCAGGCTGTGCAGCCAGGCAGGAGACGAGGGCCGCGGCATCCAAGGTGCGAGCAGGGTGGCGTCCAGCATCGGCCAAGGCTGAGGACCCGGGGGGTTAGCACTGCCCCAGGGAAGGGTCCTGGGAGTCACAGGAAGATGGATGAGTGAAATACTGGCAGCGGGGACGGGTTGGCTGCTCTTCTGCAGAGTGTGCGCGTGGCCTTGGTAGGAGGCGCAGAGAAAAGGGTCGGCGAGGGCTTGCTGCCTTCCCTGACCCCCGTACCATGGCTGCGGCCAGTGCCTGCCCTGGTCTCGCCTCGCCCACACCTTGGCAAGACAGGCTGTTTGCTCAACGACAAGACATTGCTTGCTGAGGGAGAGGGTGATTTTCAATGCTGCTGGCACACTGGAGAAGAATTTGAAAACAGCCAGGGTCTGAAGCAAGGGCTGGAGCAGCTCACTTTACCAGGAATGTCTGAAATTCGCTTCGAGCCTCGTAATGCAGAGCAGCTCCCTGTTTAATCTGGGGAAGAAGCAGTTGTCCTGTTGCTCTGCAGAGCTTGAATAGCCGTCATTCAGCCCCATCTTTTATTTAAACGATTGGGTAAAGCCTCTGATCAGCCAGCACCTTTCCTTGAATGGCCACACCTCAGACACAAGTCATGCAGCCAAGATCTTTTTGTCTGCATTTTCTCTGGGAAGTCGGAACAGATTTGAAAACCTAGAGCTTGCCTTGAGTCCCAGGGCCAGCCTGGATATATTTTGGAAATGCTTAGAAAGATTGTGTTGGTTCATTGGGAACTCAGAGCTCTTTTGTTTACAAGTTTTTAAGTCAGAGTTTCACCTCTAACAAGTATAAATCAACGATTTTGGGTTCTGTTCTGTTTTGTTTTGTTTTGGGGCAAATAACTGCAAAGCTCACGGGTGTTTAGTTCTGGGACCCAGGGGATGTCGTCAGGGCCCAGTAGTTTCTTTCCATCTTCCAGATCTTTCCCTGGGTTTATTCCCAGGCTGGTCTTCCCTAGAATGGCAAAATTGACCATTAGCAGCTCTAGACTATTATCCATTAATCTCCAGGTACAGAGGAAAAAGAATTGCTCTTTCTTGATCATGTCACCAGAACTCCGGAGTTGAATCTCATCGGCCTGCCTTGGGCCCCCTAACAATCCTCAAACTCAGTCCTGTGACCAGGGGAAAGGAATCACATTCCCATTCCAGGGCCTGGGCGATAAGGTTGAGCCTGTCAGGACTGCAGGACTGTGGCAGCAGGAGCGGATGGAGGGTTCTCCAGGGAAGTCAAGCTCGTGTGAAAGGAAGAGGAATTGTGCTGTAGGGAGGAGAAGCCACAGCCGTCTGCAGTCGCCGTGGAGGTAGCCCATTCATTCGGGCGGACCTGATCTGCCCCTTCCCCAGAATCCCCGCCTTCCGAACTGGGCCTCACACCTCCACTGTGTGTCGTGGGCTTTGGTTTTCAGGAGACAGAACTCTAATCTTCAGGCTTCGGCACTGTGGTGATTTCAAGGCAGGAGTTCTGACTGTTGAGATGTTTTGGAGGGAGACTCGGCAAGCCCAGCTTTCTCGTTTGATGTGGCTCACGCCCCGGGAGCACCTTCTCCTGGTCCCCTGAGGTGACCTCCTGTGGTGCTGCAGGAAGCTGGGTCCTTCAGCTGGTGTTGTAGGCTGTAAACATTGCCCTAGCCACAGGAGCAGGGCCAGACGGAATGCAACAGAATGGAAGTCACGGGAGCGCTGCCCTCCTTTCTCTTTCTGGGCTGATTGCTTGGTGCACAGAGAATAGGACGTCCCCGTAACGGGTGGGAGAGGAGGGCAGCCGTGGGCAGAGCGTCCGATGTGCCTGTGCGGCGTGGCGTGGTCTGGCTGATGTTTTCTGGGTCCAGAGAAGTTTTTGCAGCGCCTTGGTTTTATAATCATTCTGGTAGCACATTGTAACCTTGGGGCGGGCGACCATCTCTGCCCCGAGTCAGTGAGTGTGGTGCTGATGGGAGAGGAAGGCTCCTGATTTCATTCATTTTATTACTGAAAAGTCAGCACTCCAACACTGAGTCCACAGTGCGGCAAGCAGGGCCAGCGGGGGAGACGGCTTCGGGAGATGGCTTCGGGGAGGGCAGAGGGCGTTTCCCAAGAATCCATGAACATTGCCCTTGGGATGTTTCAATGTGGGAATCTCACCAAGGGAAGGGAGATACGTAGCTCTTGAAAATGACTTTGAGCTGGGTGTGGTGGCACACCTGTAATCCCAGCACTCAGGAGGCTGAGGCAGGAGGGTCATTGCAAATTCAAGACCAGCCTGGGCTATAAATGAGCTCAAGGCCAGCCTGCACTGTATAGAGAGACCCTGTCTCAAAACAAACAAACAAAAAGAAAATGACTTTGATGCTCAGGTTTTCAAGATTTATTTTGAATACTGAATATGAATAATTAGAAAAATGTAGAGGAGAAAAAATAAGAAAAAAGATGGAAGCATGGAAAAAGCACCTCTAATCTTACCACTTGACTAATGTTAATACATTGTGTTTTTTTACTATAATGCACTTTTTTTCCTAACATGGTTGTAAACATACTGAATGTTCATGTCGTGAATGTATTCATTTGCATTCTCTTGTCATTAATGTCATTCCTTGGCTTTTATAACTTTTTTTTCTGGTGGTAGTGATATTGGGAATTGAGCCCAGGGAGAACTGAGCCACAGCCTTGGGCCTTTTTATTTATTGTGAAACACGGTCTTACTAAGTTGTCCGGGCTGGCCTTAATCCTGCCTCAGCCTCCTAGGTAGCAGCTTGAACTACAGGCATGTGCTACAGTGGCTAGAATTTGTATCTCTATCATGTGTTGTATATCCTTGTGGCCCTGAGTTCAGCCTCCTGTTAAAAGAAAAATTAGATTATGCTTCTCAAAAACTCTGGAAGTGTCCCTAACCTCAAACAGCTAATGGCACTGTAAATAGCATCTTACTGGGAGAAGAGCACATTATTTGAGGCATATGGTGGTCGGCCCCTTAAATACATGGCTTTGGATTACACATGAAAGCGGTGAGACGTGCCAAGACATTTGGTGGTTCTGGTATCTTCAGTGATACGTCAGAAAAAGTGGACAGCAAAACACTCCCGTCCTCTAGTAGGAACTTCTTCAGTTTAGAATCAGTGTGGAAATCAAAAGACCAGGAGACCAGAGCTTCCTTTCTTAGGAACTTAAGGTTGATTGATTTCATAGTTGTTTAACCTACAATAATTTTCACCAGCTCACCTCAACTTCCTGGGCCAATGTCTTGCTCTGTGGAGAAGTGGAGAACATTCTCAGACCAGGGCTGGCAGTGCACGCACACACACGCACACACACACACACACACACACACACACACAGTATACTCATCACCGTGAGGGGTGCGTGTGTGTGTTGCCAACCCCGTTTTGCCAGGTGTTGTTACCTACCACCTACCCTCTCCAAATCACAACCAGACCGTGACACATTTCCGGAAAGCAGCTGTCGCATATCAGGCTAAGCAGACAGTCATCATTTAGGAGATGAAGGCTGTCTTCCACTACAAGGTCACCAAGAAAAAGCCCAGTGCTTTCTGTGGTACAAAATCTTATAACTGCTTTAAATGTCACACCAAGATCCTCATCCATGCGGCTGAAACAGGAGCGCTTCCCCCCACCCCGTTGTTCTGCTCTTCACTACCAAGGCTTCAGTGCCCCGGTTTGCAGACCGTCCAGCCTCATCTCCACACTTCTGGGTCTGTTTTCCCGTGCACAGAGGATAGAGGCAGAAGCCTGGTCATTTGGCTTCTGGCCCAGTGGAGCAGATATACTCTGCATTTCTCTGGCCTTTTCTTTGGAACAAATCTTTGCCCCTTGGCTGGGCTAAGCCAGACAGATCCTTGCATCTTGGAGTCAGTTGTCCGTGGGGCCGGAGCTCCTCCCCGAGGGCCTGCCCCGGCCAGGACACCTGCAAGGACTTGTTTCTGCCTGGCATCGTGCCTTGGCCAGAGCGGGCTTGGCTGTGAGGCTGCGCTGCCCAGCGGTGAGCAGGCCCTGCCTTGCCAGCTTCCTGCCTGGCGGGAGCGCGCGTCCCCCACAGCTGCCCTGCAGCTCAGAGGTGCCAGTGTGCAAAGGCAGAGAAGTCAGTTCAGGTTCTGCTTGTGTTTCTCTTGTGGGAGTGGACTGAGCTCAGCCCTGAAAAGCAGAGAGAGCGAAAGACTAGAATAGCTAACTCATGCTTCCTCTTTCTTTGAGCGCAGACCGGAGGGAGGATGGGGGTCTGCATCTGTGGTCCTCCTTGGGGGTGGGTGGAGTGGCAAAGCGTGGTGATTTTGGCACCCAGGGGACATTTGGCCAGGTTGGGGGTACATTCGAGTGTAAACCCGTAAGGTTGGCACTGGCTTTCTAGGCGGTAGCGCGGGGGCTAAGTGTATGTTCTGTCGTAAGCAGAGCAGACCCCCACACACACCTGCAGCGCTGAGACGGGAGGCTGATCCAGACGTGGGGAGCCCCACAGGAGATCCGGAGTCCCTGTCTAAGTGGGTCTGGACTACGTCAATGCCCCGTGAAGGGCCTCCCCAGCCGGGCATTGCAGAGACCCTTCCTTTCTCGGTGCAAAGGGCCCTTTCTGCTCGCTCTGAGCCCAGCTGCGCTGCACGTTGGACTGGGGATGCTCAGGTCAGGCCGACCTGGTTGAAATCCCCCACCTCTCTGGCAACCTGACCTCAAATGTGTGCCCTTGCTGTCTTAGTCCCCCAGCTGCTGGAGCAGATCCGCCCGATGGGGCTGCAAGACGCAGGCGCGGATACTCGGGAAGCGTGGCCATGCCCGTGGGCAGGCAGCCGGCCAACTCGACGTCCAGGTTATGGCTCCTTTTGTTCCCGGACCACCTTCCTTTGCTTTGTCCCTGCGCCCTCCTCGCTTGCCATGGGGAAGGCAGGCTGGACAGAAGCCAGGAGCACTGTGTGGAAAGGGGCGACCTGAGGTCTGGCGGTCTTGGAGGTGTCGCTGAGCTAGGCACCTGCTCACCCCACATCCGGGGACTCTGTTCCCGAGGGAGGAGGCCTTTCTCCCTGAATCTGATTTGCCATCCTGTCTGAACTAAAAGAGGCCAGCAGAGTCTGTGGCCTGATTCTGCCCCGGTAACAGCTATTAGCGCTGAGGGAGCCCAGCCTCGGCGGGAGAAAGGAAAGAGGATCCTAACCGCCCAGCTTCCTTCCTCCTCAGCGCTGCCCCACCCCACCCCGGTATTCCCATTCGTGCGGCTTCAGCTTTGAGGAGCTCTTCTGTTCTGGAAGCGTGTGGAGGAGAAACGGGCAGCCCTGGGCCTGAAGGAAGGAGACAGTGGGGAGCAATGACCATGGAAATTTCCACTGGGATCTTTGTCAGCCCCAGCAATGAGCCTTCCAGGCCCTGGCTCGTCAGCCTCAAGCTGTGCCGCTTCAGGGAGAGAGAGGGTTCCGGCCGCTCCTCAGCTTTCTTCCCGTCATCTCCCTCTGTTGCCACCCAAATCTCGCCATTCTGAGGGGCCAGGCCTGTGGGTGGCCAGGCCCCCCGCCCCCCCAGCATCACCGTTCTGGGGTGGGACCGCCCAGGAAGCAGAGGCGTCCGCTGCGCTGCCTGTCCTGCAGGCTGTGTCTGTAGGCGCGTCCGGGGACGGGGCGTTAACCTGGTGCACCTTTACCCGGCAGCGGTGGCTGCTTTATTCCAGCTGGCCTCTGAGCCCCGGGACCACAACAGGAAGAAGCACTTTAGGCCTCCGTGGTGGGTTCGTGGAGCGCCTTCCCACCCTGCCGTCCTCCAGCAGCTGAGCTCAGAGTCCCCCCAGGAGCATCCACTTGTACATTTATCTGCTCCCCACCCAGCCCCTGATGCGGTGTAGCTCACTTGCAGAAACCGCATAAGATGTCACATCCTCCCACACAGCACCCCCAAAAATATGTCTCTGAGCGCACTGGTTTCTAGAGCTGCTGCTGGAGGGGGGCCGTGCTCCGCCCACCCACCCTCAATCCCAGCAGCCCTGCTGGGTCCGCTTTCTGCAGCAGAGCTTGAGCCAACATGTGTTTAGAAACAAAGTTATCGGGAAAAAGAAGACAATTCTAAAATCTTGATGGTGAGCTGTTTTATATCCATGTATTCGGCAAATATTTATCAAGTGCCCACCACGTGCCAAGCACTCTGCTCGCTGCCGAGTGCAGGCTGGTGAGTCAGTCAGGGGCAGCCCTGGGTGGGTCAGGCCCCAGCCCCAGCCGATGGCAACCTGAGGGCGATTAGGGAAAGCCTTGTGGGGAGCGGGCGCAGGCCACGGCCTGGCGAGGGGGAGCAGGGTGGTGCGGCCCGCTCCTCTCCTGCTCCTCCCTGTGCCCTCTGCCCTCGGCCACACTCAGCCAGAAGCCAGGGGAGGAGAAGAAGCCACCGATACGCTAGAGCCGAGCAGGGCGGAGAACCAGTTAGAGTCTAGTCTGCAGACACAGGGAAGACAGGCTACAGTCAGCGCAGAAAGAAAGGGACCACGGACAGCAGCGAGAGGACTGGGGGCCGGCCAAGGGCACAGCAAGGTCGGGACGCGCTCTGGAGTGACCCTTAGCTGGGGCGTGGGCAGGAAGGGCTTGGCCTGGTGAAGGAAGGGAGGGCGGGGAACGGAGATTGGTCCTGCGGAGTGTGCGTGCAGAGACCAGGAGGCGTGAGAAGACTGTCAGGCTCGGGGCCTGAGGGAGGCCGCCGCCAGGGGCGCAGCTGTCGGAGGGAAGGGAGCTGTGTTTGCAATGGTGACAATGGTGACGTTCTCGCTGGTGCTTGCCGGCTGGAGCTCCGCCTCCATGCTCCCCCTTTTCAGTGAGGTATCTTGCCCAGGGGCCAGAGAGCAAATGCAGGAGGACGCAGAAGCAGGTCAGAAAAGCCAGGCGGAGAGAAGCCTGATTTCCGCCCTGGTCAGAGCCTGGCTTCACATACACAGAATATCTGAGTTTTCCCCCAGGTATTCTAGCCTAGCCAAGGCATTAATATATAGATGTGATTCAAGCAAAAGCTTTCCTTTAAACAGCAAGCCTTGAAAACATGACTAAACTAAAATCTGACCCACGAATCCCTCGGTTTTCCTCTCTTCCTGCACAACCAGGCCAGCGCTGGCCATGGCTGAGCAGCCCCTGCCTTTGGGTTTACCTGTTGGTTCTTCAGGGGAAATATCGAGCAGTTATCACTTTTCCTGCGGAGGTGTTGCCATAGTGACCGAAAACTTTCACCATTTTTTCAAAACTCTGGATCCTTCGACCTTTTTTCAAGATCCTTTCCTAAGGCTGAGATCCAGGAGTGGGGCAGGAAGATTTTACATTCGAGGGGAGTCATCATGAAACATTTCTATCTTTGATCTCTTCCCCTGGTGACAGAGACTGGCAGACCGACCCAGTGAGCTCCCTATCGGAGGCAGAGTCAGTGACTGGTGGCCAAGGCGTGGCCCAACATGTCTCAGGCCATAGCTTTGTTCTGCTTAGGGTGGTAACAGGAGCCAGTGTCTCATGGGAACTTCTGCTTCAAACTTGAAAGTTTTAAGGTCTCCTCCATCTCTTCCTAGAGAGCATTCAGGTGGGCACCCAGTGGAAAGATGCAAGTTGGATGCTAAAATTCTGAGGCATAGGCCGGGTATTTAGCTCAGTGGCATAAACACCTGCCTGGCGAGCGCGAGGTTGTGAGTTCGATCCCCAGTACCAATAAAATAAATAAAATAAAATAAAATTCTCAGGCACTAGTTCTCAACCTTGGCCACCGATGGAACTAGCCCAGAAAGTTTTGTTTGTTTGTTTGCTTGTTTGTTTTTTAATCCCAATGTATGACCCACTCCAGGCTTCCAATTGACTGTCTGGCGTTTGACCTGGGCGTGGGGCGGTATGAGAGCCCCCAGTACAGTAGATCTACCAGGTGCTGCGACTGAGGAGCACTGTATGAAGGCAGATCCAAATTCCTCCCCAGGTGCTACATTTCCAGTTTCTGGGGTAATTCATGGGTGCCCTAGTCTGGTGCCCTCCCTCTGCCCCTCCTCCCTGAGTCAGCACACATCGTACGAGTAGAGAGCTCGCTGGTGAGCATCTAGAAACCTCCACACTGGCAGATGCTGCCCGAGCACCAAGAGGCTGCATGGGGTGGGTGTCACGCTGGCATTAAGGTGACAGACTGGGGACCCTGTTCAGCTCTACTCCGGGATCCCCAGCTCTGTGACCTTGGGTAAATTATCTAAACTCTTAGGGCCTGGGTGTCCTCATGTATAACAGCTCTTTCATTGTACCAGTGAGAAAACACTTGCTACAATGCCTACATCACAGCCACCACTCAAAAATGTTTGTTTTTGTCACCAACAGGGGTAGGGAACACTCTTAAGGACTCCAATATTTTGATATGATAAAGCTCAGGACATAAGTGAAGTCAAGTGAGTGATTATCCTCACTTTGGAGACACAGAAATGAAGGACGAAGTGGGCGCAAGGTCGCGTAGCTGGTGACTGTGCCCGAGCGGGGATTCCTGCAGGGTGTGCGTCTGCGCTTTGAACAGCTGCTCCACTTGGCCCTCTGTGAATTAAAAGCTCTTGAAGAGGGACGCGCTGGCGACATCGCCCCTCTTGTTGGCTGGGAAGAGGGCTGACACAGAGCTCAAGGCTTTCTCTCGCGGGAAGGGTTCTCCAGAGACATCTGCGTGTGAAGGCGGGGTGGGCGGGGGTCCTCTAATACTGTCTCGCACCCCTTTCGGTGTTTGTTCCCCTCCTCCCGGCTGTCCGGCCCTGTGGCTCCCTGCCCCGCTCCCTGCCCCGCCGGGATACAGACCCAGACAGCAGCTCCGCTGCAAGAGGGGAGTGCAGCTGGGCGGTCTCCCCGCTTCCTCCTCCTCCTCCTCACTGCAGCAGCGGGGAGACCTGCAGTTCTGCCTTCAGCAGCCGCAGCCCCACCCAGCGGTTCTCAAGCCTTTTTTAAGAGAAATGAATTAATAAGGCCTGCTGTGTTTTTGGCAAGCCAAACATGAGAGTCCCCCCTCCCCCAGTTTCTTATTCCTCGCACTCCCACTCACTTGTCCGGAGCTGGTCCTCTACACCCCACGGCCACCAAGATCTACTGTCACAGACAGAGCTGACAGCTGGAAAGCCCTAAGTGGGACGCAGTGCTAAACACTAGTGCATAATTATCTTCCTCGATCTTTGTAATACCGCTGTGCGGACCTGAGTCCTGCCTCCACTTCACAGATGATGAGACCAAGCCTGGGAGGTGGAGCAGCATGGCCGGGACTGCGGGTGGTGAGCAGCGCAAGGCCAGCATCCCGGCAGGGGGTCGTGCAGTCTCAGCCCTGCAGCTCGGGGTGACCTCACACACACTCTCCCCTCAGGCCCCTCCTATGACAGTGCCTGGCCCCGTTGCTGCTGACTCCAGAGAGGTTAGGGTGCCCCGGCACCTAGTGGGGAAGGGGAGGACGATGCCGAACACCCTAAAATACGCAGCAAAGCATCGAACCGAGGCTGGAGATCCTGCCATAGCACTAAACAGCTAAGCTCCTTGGGACAGGAAGTATAATGAAAATAACAGGTTTTTTTTTCTTTTAAAATGCAATTCAGTATCGCACTACTGAATATGCTTTTCAGAGTGCCTGCCCCTTCCCTCACTGTCTAGCTCTCTGGCCATTTCCTTCCCTGCTTTGAGAGCCCCAGCTTTTCCCTTTGTGGTGTTAGCAGCAGCTGTAGCCCCTGTCTGCACAAGCTTCTCTTTGCCTGTTTGTGTGGTCCCAGCAGCAATAATTCAGCTGGATCGAGCAGGTGGACGCTCCCAGCCCTTCCTGCGTCTCCAGGGCTATTTCTGCTCCTCCGGTCACAGCCCTCCACCACCTGCACCACCACCTCCCCCTCCTGTGAGCTGCTGCAAAGGCAGCGAGAAGGGGACTTGGTTTAATCCTGTAAGATGTGAGTGTCTCGGCTGGCTTCAATTAACCCATCCCGTTCAGCTCCTCCCTTGCTGAGGGCTCCAGCTTTAAGCAGTGGGCCGCCTGCCTCCTGTGTGGGAACTCTGACATCTGAGTCTGCTCGGGAGCCTAAAGTCCCAAAACCGGACTGAGAGGGAAAATGCATCAAGGTTCCAGATTTGCTTCATTCTCAGCCCTGTGTCCTAGCCTAGGCGTAGCTCGCCTCAACAGAGGTGGTGCCGAGGGGCAGAAGAGCCATATGGCTGCGAGCTGCTCCCTCAGCCAGGCCACCCAGATCCAAACGCTCCTGCAGGATCCGGACCATCCCAGCCTCTCTGAGCCTCTTTCGAATAGCAGGAGTAACAACAGTACATGTGGGAAGGGCTTCCCGAGAACCCCATAGGTGGGATGTGGGAAGTTGCCTGGCCTATGGGAGATACTCACGGTGGTCCCTCTTGTCAAATATCAAGGGAGGAAATCTCACGGGGTAGGTCCAGTCTGGCCACGAGGGGCAAAGCAGGTGGACGGTGCAGTGGCAACGGGGTAGTGGGAATGGCGGCACAAGGTATTGAGTCATTGCTGTGGTGGGCCAAGGGCAAAGCCTAGAGTGTTACATATTCATCAGCCTCCCCATTCCTGGGACACGTACAATTCCTGACACCCACATCCTCAAGGGGCAGAGGTTTAATTTGGCTTATGGTTTCAGGGGATTTGGTGCATGGTCAGCCGACTCAGAGGCAGGAACGTCATGGACGAAGGGAATGGCAGAGGAAAAATACTTAATTTATGGTGCTCAAGAAACACAGCAGGGGGACAGTGCCACGGAGGAGGGGACCAGGACCGAATACAGATGCCAAGGTCACACCTCTACGGCCCACTCAGACACATCCTTTCCTGACCCGCCAGGTGGCTCCCAAAGCCAGGGGACACATTCCAGTTTAACTGTGGTGCTTTATGTTGTGTGTCAGCTCATTGTGTAAGAATGGGTCTTGTCCCCTGAGTGCTGTCTCCTGTGAACTGCTCCTCTGACCTCCCCTTGGCCTTATTTTCGCCATAGTGCTTAGCACCATCTGATATTGTGTGTATTTTGTTCATTTATTTATTGCTCCCTCCCCTGCTAGAATGAAAGCTCCCTGAAGGTAGGGGTGTGTTTCTGGCTTTGTGGAATTGGTGAGCATTTGGAGCACTGCCTGACACGAATTGCAGACATTTATAAACTATCTGTTGCATCAATGAGCCTCTCTTCTACAGAGCAGAAAGTAGAGCTCAGAGCGGTTAGGCAACCTGCCCAGGACCCCGTGGCTAACGGGAGGCACCCCGGCTCCAGAGCCGCCGTGGCTGCCGTGGGCTGTGTCTGGAGCACGGTTTGGCCAGTGGCAGTGACCTGGGGCTCCTGCTCAAAGCCAGGTGCACAAGCAGTGGTCCTGTCTGCGGCGAGGTGCAGGTGGTGATGGGTGGTCCGAGAGGCTCACAGGACCTCGAATCCCTGCTCTGGCTTCTCATCCCGCTCCGTGAGTCCAGAGATGTTCAAGTGCAAAGCAGCCCGGAATAATTTAGCACAGTGCTCAGCCTCAAGTGTCCCAGAAATGGCAGAGCTGGTGCTGCATATCCTCGTCCTGGACTCAGGGTCGGCCCCAGGGCAGCTGCTGGTGCTCTTGGGGGAGCCCAGGTCGGCCCAGGTGAACCAGAGTAAGAAGCCTCCAACTGTTTCCGAGAAATTTTCTTTTCACTAATTACAAACAAAAATCATTTATAAAAATTTGCAAAACCACAGATATATATATCATATTAATTAAAATTGTCCCATAATTTTCCTCTTTTCATCAACTATTCTTCTGCCCACAACTATATCTATGGGCATCCACTGACAATTACATAGTTAAAAGCAAAAAAAAAAAAAAGTTTTGCAATTTGTGTTTTTACTTAACAATACACCTTATTCATCTTTTTCTTTTGATCCATATAGTTTTAAATCATCTGAAGTTGTTTGTTGTCCCCTAAATCTTTTAATCCATCTCCTTTGGCTGGATATTTAATTTTCTTCCAAATTTTCACTATCACTGTGAACAAGTTTTTACTAGTATTTGTGTGCTTGTTCATATTTTCCCATAACCTAAGTTCCTACTTGGGATTGCTGGAACAAAGAGTGTGCACGTTACGAAGTCGTAGTGGTGTTACCACACTATCTCCCTACAGCTCGTCCTACCTGCATTTCCATCAGAACAGCGGGCGGGCTGAGCCGGGCGCTTGACCGGACCTCTAAGCCCTGCTTGAGGGCGGTGGCAGCACAGCGTGCCCGGGGCAGGGACTCACCGGCCCTGGTATCTGGGGTTCTAGGCACTCACAGCAGAGAACAGCTCCGATGGGCCAAGCTGGAGCCCGATCAAACATCATGGCTCCCTCTTGCCAGGTCTCCTGCATCCCATTGGGCCGTGGGGATTCTCGAGTACCAGCCGTCTGAACATTTCCAGGGACTGTGTTGCTGGCTCCCCAGGCCAAGTACATTCCTGCCTCTTGGTGGGTTGGCACAAGAAGGGACCACATTTAGTGACAGGCTCTGGGGAATTAAGCCATCAGTCTGGCCGGCCAAGGTCTGACAGGAGCAGAAACAAATTATCCTGGAAATCTTGCATCTGACAGAGGCCCGGGGCTTGCCGGGTCGCACAGCCCTTACACCTCACTTGGTGCCGGGGAGGTAGACTGACACAACGCACAGCCTTTCAGACTGAATTCCAAGGTCGCCTGTAGTGAGGTCCTGGCCACCTGCTCATGTGCATGTGACTTGCAGCATGTGGGGTTGTCCAAGGCACCAAAGGCAGCTGACGTGGAAATGCAGATGCTTGACCTGCTGGCCTAGGAGTCCCCAGTCAGCAGAGCTGGTGCAGGGCCTGGGAACCTGCGTGTGACGGCCCCGGGGCCTCTGACACACAGCAGCGGCCAAGACTGAACCTCAAGGTGAGCCAGCCGTTGGGTTACGCAGTTCCGGGGGCCAAGTGCGGGCACCACACCCATGAGAGACCTGGCAAGAGATTTGGACTAGTAAGAGATGATGAAGCAGGTAAGTCTTAGGTTTGGGTTCAGCATTATTATTATTATTACTGGGGACTGCATCCAGGGCCTCCACACCATGCTGCATCTCCAGCCCTTTTAATTTTTTATGAGATAGGATCCCACTAAGTTACCTAGGCTGGGCTGGAACTTGCATTTTCCCCACCTCAGCCTCCCAAAGCACTGAGGCCAAACCATGCCACACTCTGTCACCAAGAAATACGTGGTCATGTTTAAACTCCACTGACCAGCTGACAGTTTCTCTCCAGCTGTCAATTTGAAGTCAAGGGTGTTGATGAAATCAGTTGACTTAGTTGGAAAAAGGCTCCCAAAGGACCTGATCAAACCAACCCCCTCCACCCACCCCTAACCACACATACTCCAAAAGCACCGGTACCTCAAGATAGACCATGTGGAACCCACGAGGCTGTGAATGCCCCAGTTTGGCACAATGTGTTAAACCCAAGGGCCAGAAAGTAAATATTTAGGCTTTCAGTCATAAGACTTAACTATGGGGAGCATCACAGATAACATGCAGATGATAGGCTGGCTGTGCTCCGTCCGGATACCTTTTGAGCTGGATTTGAGTCCTTTGCAAACCCCTGTCCTCACCAACTCCAATTTCTTCACGTCTCTGGGGGAAAAATGCCATATAAGGGAACGCTTCCTGGGAGGGAGCGACATCATCGCGACATCATCAATATGGAGACATAGACGTCTAGAGGGTGAGGGAGCAGACTCTATATTTCTTACTGCATAATAAATGTGAAGCATGAATGCCGCTTTTAAATTGGCAGGAACGTAGCTCTCTGTCCTCCCATACCATGTTGGTTTTTTTTTTCAAGGGGTGGGACAAGACAGGAGCATAAATAGGAACAGAAAGCTGTGCCCACAGGGCCGCCTCGGCCTTTCCTTCCTTCTGGGCCGGCCTGCTGCTCGCAGGCTGCCACAGCCGCCTTCCTCCTCTGTCAGCCCCAAGGTGCTCTTTGGAAGCTCCAGTGTCTCTGGCCACTGTCAGTTTCCATGCGCCCTCCCGCTCATACCCAGGGAGACCCCGCTCAGACAGAAAAGCTGCTGTGGCTGAAAGTGCCCCAGCTGCACCATCCTGCTGGCCGCCGACGCGCACGGACTCCATGCCGACCTCCCCCGATGGAGTGAGGCCGAGGGTGCTGCAGGAAGCTGCTCATGCATGCGTGGACGTTCGTGCAGCAGCCAGCCATGCTGCCCTGGGACGCGGGTAAATCAAGGCCTTTAACTCCAGGGTCGCCATGGAGCACCTGTCTCGAAGCTTGGTTCTCTGGAGAGGACAAGCCCGCTCTGTCTGCTGATGAAGCAGGGCCCCCCTGGAGAGGAGTCAGCTGGCACCTCTCTCCTTACCGCTCGGAGCACTCTCCCACCCCATCCTCCACTGTTGGGCTTCCTGTCTGGCCAGCTTTAAATGTGGGGTCAGACTGTGGAAGCCGGGGCACACTAGAAAATGTGCAGTTTGCAGGCCCTGCTCACCTCCCCACACGACACAGCTCAGGGTGCAAGAGCAGGAAGTGTGACACGCGTACGGCAGGAGGGCCCAGGGGCATTCAGGGCCCCTGATCGGATGGGCTGTATTTATTTGCAGTATTTTGACATTGATTCTCTTTCTTCACAGACCAGTGAAGTAGAGTTGAGCTTTGTCAGTGTAGGGAAGAAATCCACAGCCACCTTTAGAGAGACACATTTATAACAGGGGCTCACACCCGAGTGAACATTAGTACGTGCCAGGCGCCGTGCGGGCCACGTTTCTGACTCTTTCATTGATATGGTCATGCTCTCAAAACACTATCTGTTTGCCTTAAAGTTGGCAGGTGTCAGACCCTTGGGGCATGCCACCTCTCACCAGGGACCTCCAGGCCTCACCGCCTTTGTGCCTGCGTGCTGCATACCAGAGCATGAGATGGGCAGCGGACAGGAGCACAGCCCTGCCCTCCTGGGGCTTACAGTCCAGGCACGAAGACAGGTGAAATGAACAGACGTTTATTAGAAGTACCGCACATTGTCATTGAACCATCATGACAGCTCACCCTCAGATACTGTTAATGTGCCCATTTGCCCGTGTACCTTAAAAGGTTTAAAAACCGCCCTGGCTCCCGTAGCCAGGGGGCAGCTGTGTGCTTCTGCGCATGCGTGAACGTCAGAGTCAGGAGGCGTCCTCGGAGCTGGACCGTGAGCGCTGACAGTGCAGTTCCATCTGGCGGCCCGGGAACTGCTCGTTTACACGCATCTCCAGAGCTGTGACCCGCCAGGTGAAAACATTTTTGGAGTTCAGAGAGCTGTTTGTAAACCGCACCACCTTCCACTTTAGATTATAGAAGCCTAGGTCATGGGCTGGTGACCTGGCAGGGACATGAGTGACAGCGTAGTCATGGGATTTTGTTCCTGATGTTTGGAATTCTGCCCATGTGAGTTAGAGCCCTGACTCGTTCTAGGTCAGGGATGCTTGCTTTGCCTGAGCTGTGGGCAGCAGGAGGATTTGTTTGCTTCATTCTGCAAAATGTGTGGAGCACCAGCAATATTCTGGGCACTGCTGGTTGTGTGGGAGTGCAGAGAACACAGGACAAAATCTCTCTTCTCTCTCTTTCTTCTCTCTCTCTCTCTCTCTCTCTCACACACACCCATTCAGCTACAAACGTAGGCACAAACTTAAGCAAATAGGTCAGGGTGGGTAACTTAAGAAAAGGTCAAGCGCAGGAGTGGCTGGCTGGTCAGGGAACAGATAACTTTGCTACGCTGGAAAGAACGGTCAGTGCAGGCCCCACCAGAAAGGGCTTCTCTGCGAAATCTCCAGGAGGCCAACGAAGCGGGCCATGCAGAGGGGAGGGCTTCTGGGGAGGGAGGAATCTGCTGTCAGTGTGCTCGAGGGGGAGGAGCGGGAGCAGGAGGAGCAGGCGGGCAGTCAGCGAAGCCGAGGCAGGCTAGGAGGAACGTTAGCTGCTGCTGCCCATGACGGAGCGATGAGGGAGCCAAGTCACAAAGGTGTTCATGAAGATGCTGGATTTTGCCAATAATGAAATTAACCACAGAACTTCACTTTTTAGAGGCAAGAATACACTTATTGCTCATCTTTGGGCAACATGCACCTTTCTGTTCATGTCTCTGCATGCGAGAAGGCCCCAGAGGAAAATGGGGGTTAATGAGTCAGAAGAGAGGCCTCTCCTCTCCAGAGCCAGCAGAGAGCCATTGCAGTCCCGTGCGTGCCTCCCCCAGGAGAGCAGCTTACCTGTACGCAAAGCTGATAGTAGACTTGGGCGCAGGCAAGCCACACCCCCCACCCCACTCTTGCCAGCATTTTTCAGGGTGGGGCTCATAAAATACAGGTTCAGCGAAGCACATGTTTGGAAATGTACGGTATTGGCCAGGTTGTGGTAGCTGACTCTAATTCCACTCAAGAGCTTGGAGGGAAAGCCTAAGGATCTGGTGCCCACATCGATGCCTTTTGTTCCTAGATTTCCTTTCTTCCCTTGCCAGAGTTCATCTGCTCAGACGCCTCATGTATCATCTTAGCATGATATCCCCTCCGTCTGCCTGCGGATCGGGCGGCTCTGGAAGTGATTAAGTGGTTGTAAATCAGCTTTTATGAGTCCCATGTCAGAGATACGCAGCAAGGAGAGCAGAGTGGGAGGACCCAGCACCTCCTGCCCTGACAGTTATCCTAGTAATGAAATGCTTTTCAAAAATTACCATTGAATACAATATCGGGCAGAGTCCCGCTGGCCATCTGTGCGGCTCCACGTCCGCAGTGTGAGCCAGCCCCAGACCGAACACGTAGTCAGGCCTCGAGTGGTTGCGTATGTGCAAAACAGGCCCGCCTTCTTGTCACGATTCGCTGTATAACAGGGTGACAGTTACTCTGTAGCGTTTATGTCGGAAGTAACCCAACAGTGATTTAAGGCATAGGGGAAGTTGTCCGCAGGGTCCAGGGAAACGCCATGTCCTTTATCTAAGGCCCCTGAGCACCTAGGAGAGTCGGTTTCCAGGGAGTCTCGAACCTATCCCCTGTGGATAACTGTGGTTTTCCCATAGGCCAAGTTAGTAATCAAACTTGACTCTTTCACTAATATTGCTTTATTTTTATATTTTTTATTGAGATGTAACTTACATGAAATGAAGCAAACAATATTAAAACTACACCTCTGGGTTTCCCCCATATGTCCTTTTGTAACTTCCATCCAGTGTTAGCCACAGAACATCCCAGTATCCTGGAAACTTCGCTTGTGCCTGTTCCCTGACTTCTGCCATCATTGACAGCTGTAGGTCGTTCTTGGTTGTCGTACGAATGGAAGCAAACAGAACATGTTCTGCAAGTGCGTCTCTACATTTTCTGTGCGATTCATCTATGTTGCTAGATGTAATCATTCATTATTCATTGTTGTGTAGTATTCCATTATATTCAGGCTTTCTCATCTCTGGCACTGTTTACAGGACAGTTCTTAGCGGGGGAGGATTCTGCGCATTGCAGGTTGTCTGGAAGCCTAGGCCTACAGGACCACTCACACCCTTCCCAGTCAGGGTGACCAAACAGGTCTCCCATATTTCCACACTGTATCCAGAATTGGAGGCCATCACATCATATGAATACGCTACCATGTGCTAAACAATTACTTCAAACTAGTTAAACATTGCAAAAATAGAGCGACCTGTAAGGTGCTCTCTTCCTAGGTGCACCTGTTGCTAACGTTTTGCTCCCCTGATCTTTGCGCTGACGTGCACCAGGTTCCCACGGACGTGCACACACACACACACATCTCATTTCTTTTTTTTTTTTTTGGTACTGGGGAGGGAACTCACAACCTCACGCCTTCCAGTTAAGTGCCAAAGCCACTGAGCCACACATCTCATTTGTGAAGCACTAGAGAGACCAGAAACGCAAAAACCCTGCTCCTTCCAGCGGGCGGGGAGGGAGGGAGTGCTGACGCGCGGCCGCCTGGCCGTTCTCTCACATCTTCACCGAAGCCCGGCAGCGCTGAGTCACTGCAGCCAGTGCCCTCCACCTCGCCTGGCTGTCACCCCGGGCTGCCAGGAGCTTGTGTGATAGTGCTGTGGAAACCCAGGCCCACGGCTCCGGGTTCCTGCTCTGGGAGAGTCATTAGGGTCACTGCTGTATTTTTAAAAGCGCCTCCATGGGGACGGAGGGTTGTCACAGGATGCCCCACCCACAGCTGCTGGCTGCTTTATAAGTGGGGAGCAGTCCGCCCTGACCAGGCCGGTGCCATGGAGGGAGTCACTTAGTGTCTGAGACCCTGAGAGAGAGAGCTGCCTGTCACGTGGGGACAGCAGGATGGACTGCTGGGGCTAAAACGCGGGCTGGCGCTGAGAGCTGGGCTCCGGGCTGTGCGCGTCCAGGAGGAGCCGGCCGTGGCCCGTCTCTGTAGCTTAATGCCCTTTATCCAGACTATCAGCCCCACGGAGGTGCTGGTGCAGCATTAGAGTCATCGCGGTGACTAAAATACATTGTGCAGTGAAGTTCAAAATAAAAGGAGCCGTGTGTAAAACGTGGAGCGGGCTGGGAGGCCTGGGCAGGGCGGGGAGCTGCCCCGCCCCCTCGGCACGCCCTGCCCTGCTGCGGCTGCAGAGTGCCTGAGGCACGCAGCCCCTGGGCGGGCCTGGTGCTGCACCCGGATGGGGACTCCTGTGCCAGCGGGGGCCTGCCCCGCCCCAGCACGCGCGCGCACACACGCACGCCCCCTCGCGTGCCCACCCCCGCCGCGCGGCTGTGCTGACCGTGGCCCTCTTCTCTCTCCCCTAGGCTTCTCTGCTGAAGGCGGCGCGAAGCGCCAGGAGCACCTGTCCCGCTTTTCCATGCCTGACCTCAGCAAGGACTCCGGGATGAACGTGTCCGAGAAGCTGAGCACCATGGGCACCCTCAACTCGTCCATGCAGTTCCGCAGCGCCGAGTCCGTGCGCAGCCTGCTGTCGGCGCAGCAGTACCAGGAGATGGAGGGGAACCTGCACCCGCTCGGCGCCCCCGGGAGCTACCGGGACCTGCAGGCCCGCGGCCGCATGCACCAGAGCTTCGACTTCGACGGGGGCCTGGCGGGCGGCCAGCTGCCCGGGCCGGAGGGCGCGCGCCTGCAGCCGCTGAGCGAGCGCACGCGGCGGAGAGCCACCTCGCGCGACAGCGACGCGCGCCGCCCGCGCCCGCACCGCTCCCGCCGCTCGCGCCGCTCGCGCTCGGACAACGCGCTGCACCTGGCGGGCGAGCGCGAGGCGCTGTCGCGGCTGAAAGAGCGGCCGGCCCTGCGCGCGCGGGAGGACTACGACCAGTTCGTGCGCCAGCGCAGTCTCCAGGAGAGCCTGGGCCCGGGCGCCCGGCGGGACCTGTACGGCCAGTGCCCGCGGACTGTGTCGGACCTGGCCCTGCAGAACGCCTTTGGGGAGCGCTGGGGCCCCTACTTCACCGAGTACGACTGGTGCTCCACCTGCTCCTCCTCGTCCGAGTCCGACAACGAAGGCTACTTCCTGGGGGAGCCGATCCCGCAGCCCGCGCGCCTGCGGTACGTCACCAGCGACGAGCTGCTGCACAAGTACGGGTCCTACGGGGTGCCCAAGTCCTCCACCTTGGGCGGCCGCGGACAGCTGCACAGCCGGAAACGACAGAAGAGCAAAAACTGTATCATTTCCTAATAAGGCGGCGTCGGGGGTGCGCAGAGACGGGAGCGAAGAATGTAGATTGAGAAGCTTGCACTGTGGATGCGAAGGCGCTGGGGGTGGGGCGCTGGGGAGGACGGGCTCGCGGTCGGCGGCCGCGGGGGCGCAGGGGGACTCGTGGGCAGCCGCAGTTCTCGGCATGCGGAACTTTATTTGCACATTTCCCTTTGGAAACAGAATAGACTCTGGAAGCCAGGGCTGGTCACCACCTCCCCCCGTGTCCCGTGTTGGTGGCCACTCACAAGACGGCAAACTGTTCCCCGCTCGCTTCTATCTTTCCAGTTCTCTTACTTTTAGAGCCCTTTTTCCAGTAAGTAATTTTGTTTATTAGCCAGAACCTGAGACTAAGTTATTTACTTGTCCATTGTAAATGCAATGTAAATGAGAGTTCTGATAAAATATTTTTGTATTTTGTAATATCAAAGGAATTTCTATATCGTAGCGGGGACTTGCATGCACATCCAGCATTGTCTTGAGTAGTATTCAGAGGTGGCCCAGGACCACCTTTTTTTTTTCTATACGAATTTGTTACATGTCAGTGAGACTTTTTCCAAAGGAATATATTCAATTTGGCTTTTTGTAGTTGAAAAGAAAATTTATTCTTCCCAAAGCATTTGATGTTCTGTTCCATCTTGAGGAGCTAACCCTAAACCCTCTCTAACCCCCTATAGAATTTATTCTCTGCAAAGTGGTAGTACTTTTTTGAATTGCAAATGTAACTTTCGCCGGGTCAGTAAAGTCCGGTGAGAAACGCCATCCCTGCTGGGAACGTTGACGTTGCTTAATCTTGATCTATCCCTCGGGGGAATCTAAGTGACCGTGAGTGGTGCCGTTGTGTGCTGTCAGCATGACGTTGTTCTGACATTGTTTTCTGGTGCTCATGTTTCCTGGATTTATTACCTGCTTTCCTCCTCCAAGGCAGACAGAGCTGCTGCCTTGGCCTGACAACCGGTTGTCCTCAGAGCAAATGAACTTGGGTGTTTAGAGCGGAGGGACAGATGGGTTCCGGGGGCTGCAGGCAGGATGGCATGTGGCCTGCTCCGAACAGAGAGGAACAAGCGATCTGGACACGGATAGCCAAAGGGTCATAGGAGTGAGGGTCAGGAAGAAGACATTCTGGACAGAAGTAGTGGAGAGGCCACAGCTGCCTTGAGTAGCCCTGTAGCGCCAGTAGAGCATGCGGTTTCACAGACTCAGTCACCAGAGTGGCTGGGTCACCCCGGGTCAGTGGGCTGCTGAGATTGCAGGGTAAGGACTCAGAAAAGCAGACTTTGTTGAAAGAGAGATTTCCATTCTGAACTTCAAAGACTGTTGGTCAGACAGAAAATGGGCTCAAAAGTGAGTTTGCTTACAGACGACATCGAACGGTTGTGCTGTTTATAGTGAAATAAAATTTCCTGCCTCGCTTCAGTTAACGATGAAGCAGTCGCTCTTCGTCCCTCCTCCTCCCCCCCCCAGTGGATTGCAGCAGTGGAGACACTCCATCCGAGGACCCCCTAGTGAGCTGTTCTGTCCACGCAGTCCACGGGGTGTCTCAGTGGCCATCTGCCGTGGTGAGGTGAGCGTGGTCCCTTGTCAGTATAGTAGTTAACATTTTCTAGTACTTTTATGGAGGGAATGTGAAAAGTGGCTTTTCAGATGCCATCCCAGATGGGTCTGGGGAAAGGAAAGCTGTAAAGAACATGGTAATGGCGCTCAATTCAGGATGTATTAAAATAATTTGCTTTTCAGGTATTAATATGACATTTGTCGTTGTCACTGATTTTTTAAAAAAGCAATGCAAATGTTGGTTGTGACTATTTTCCGCATGCTATCTTCATATCTAAATGCTTCATTAATTATCCAAGCCTCTGGAGAATTAACTTTAATACGTTTGTATAGTAGGTTTGTAAACTGCTTGGCAAATTGATTAAGAAATTATGTGTAACACCATGCTACTCAAGTGGCAGGTTTCTGGTAGAAATTGAGTGAGTTCAATTTGGAATTTTGAGTTCCTTGACTGATCAGAATAAAAAGGCATTGTTGGAAAAAACAAAAACACGGAAGGTTGATCCCTTAAGTTAGCAAATGGTTGCAAATGTGTTTCTCCTCTGTGGCCCCAAATCCAAGGAAAGAAATTCTCCCATTTAAAGTAGTAGCTCTTGCATTTTCCAGTAAGGCTTTCACCATCAGCAACAGAAAAGGTGGCCTCCAAACTGACCTCGTCTTACCCACAGGGACCTGGGGCACAGGAGCCATCTGGCTCGTGCCGTGGGAGAGCACCCAGGGGTTTCCCCGGCCAGAGCTGAGCAGATGACGAGAGGCAGCCCAGAGGGTCGCGCTCTGCTAGCGAGATGACTCCCAGCTCCCCCGCCACGCAGATTTCCCTGGTGGAGGGCCAGTGCCTCCCCATGGTGGTGGGGCTCCAAGTGAGCGCCCCAAAAAACCGGATATCCCCATACCAGGACATCTGCCTACCTGTCAGCGATAACTTACACGTACCATTCTAGATCACAGTCCCAGAAACTCAGTGCAGTCTTTCCTGAGGCAAGAACCTGAGGTTCTCACCTGATTGCTCATTGTATCGCTCAGCTCTTCCTGATCAAGTGCTCTGCGGAGCGGGGCTCCACGCCCCTCCTTGGAGATCATCTTTCATCCTCCTTTGCTTTAGGCTGGGTTTCAGAAGAGCCATCTTTTCCCGGGTCCTCTCCTCTGGTGTCTTGCCTGGTTTTCTTTCAGCGTCTCCCACTCCTGGCCTGCCTTTGGTTAGACCTGCATCTTTAGAGTTCTGTCCGCTTATTGCTGCTGGATTCGGTAGCCACAGAACTAGCTTCTTTCCAGACCCAGGAAGCATCGGTCATCGCGGCCACTCTTGGAACTGTGTGACCTTTGGGCGCTGAGCGTGGCAGTTAAGGTCTGTCCTTCTGTCATTTAGCTTTGTGGTCCCTACCAAGTGTGAAGGGGACTGAGGTGAGGAAAATCAGACCACATGTCCTGGCTTTCCACATGTCCAAGGGAGAATTCCTGGTGTTAGTTTTTTGACACCTTCTTTCCACATTTACCTTTTTTATTCTGTGGTCACTCCTTTCTCTCTCCAACCAGCGGAGTGAACAAGCAGTTTTGTTTTTCTGACGTGAGACGTGGAAGCAGCACGTTCTCACCTCCTGCGCCCCGAGAAGGTGATGATTTTCTCTCTCGAGGGCGTTTTTGCTCCTTGGGTTCTGCCAGCCATCCCCGAGTCTGCACGGGGCAGTGATAGCGCATGTGGTCTCTTGCTCTGCCCACCCCGCCACCTGAGCAGATGTCAGAAAGATGTTGCTGTGTGTCTTCCACAAGAACGTGGACACAGCCTCAGAAGTCTTCGGCCACGCCGGCCAGCCAGGACCAGTTGATTAGAGTTGATCTTAGTTGGTAACAAATCTTATTTATGAACTGATTCTTATCTGTTTTCCCACCCTGGCTCTTGCCATGGAATAAAAACAGTACACTCAATATTTAGGAAGCATCAATCATAAATAATTGGGAGACTCCATATTCTCTATTCTGCAGATGGTGGTGGCTGAAGGAAGCTGACCTCTTAAGGTAGACAAAGACAGATTTCTTCATCCTGCTTTTCCACACTCGTGTTCATTGCCAATTAGCATGGACACCCTTCATTCATTCTGCATCGCTCAAGTAAGATTCCCCAGATTTCTTCATCTAATCACACCTTCTAATGAGAAAGGAAGCAAACATTTAAATTAATAAAGGAGAAAATGCTCCTTGTATGTTTCTAACGGAAACCAGATGCTTGTGCCTGAGAAGGAGGATCCAACCGTGGGCCAGGAAAGTAGAAGAATGAACCAGTTATCCAGATATTTGACGTAACAGGAATTGCCACTGGCAACTGCCTGGCTCACAGGGGCTCTGCAGATGGCTCCCACAAGCCCTGCTGCTGACTTGGAAGGTGTTGCAGACTGCCACCTTTTGAGGTCCATTTATTTCAGTGCACGAGCAGTAGAAATGAAGGGGTTTGTCCCGCTGGACCTCAGCAAACACCAACGCACTGCAGCATGACCATTCAGAAGTTATCGTCAAGGTCAAGATCAAAAAAGGGTTAGATCCTTTTTCCATTTTTCCACAACAGTAGTTCAGTGAAGATGAGACTCCCAGACAACGTGACTCGCAGTTGGGAGCTGTACTATTTTATAAGCTTATTTCCTGCCAACAAAACTAGCTTTGCTCAAGGGAATAAAAAGAAGGAGAGAAAAGTCACACAGTGTTAGGGAACATCTCTGTGATTTCAATATGATGAATCAGTAGGATAGAAAACTGTCTTGTTCTGTCCTGAGAGTTTTTGAGCTGTCCCTTCACTCACTGGGCATTTGGCCAATGACAGTCAATAGGTCACTGATCAAGCTTTTTGGAAATTTTTACAGTTACTTACCAAGGAGGTCTGTTCGCAAGCCTATCAAATGGATTTCCATATTTTTCCATAAAGTACTCTTGATTCTATCATAGACCCCAACTTAATATTCATAAGCCTGTGAGTCCACCATTTTCTCTGGAAAATGAGGGCTTTGACAGTATTCCCTCCCCCACCTCACTCCTTCCTTCACAGGGCTGCGTCGCCCATCTCCTGCTTTAATTTTGCGTGCATAAACCAAACCTCAAAGGCCTGAGAAGTGAGGCAGGCCGGAATCTGCTGTGTCGAGTGCGAAGCTGTGTGTTGTTAAGAAGGCCGCAGGCCTTGGCCGTGGGCTCTGCCAGAGACTGTTCTGAACACTTTGCTTGAGACCCGTGCCCTGTAACATGGATATGACGTTTTACTGATGTCTGTAATACATTTGTAAACTTCCAATAAAATTTGAATAAAAGAAATGTTGCCATTCTTCTCAGTCCTCCCTCACACGCTGCATTTTTGGGGTGATCTTATCCGTTGACCATCTCAACAAAGGAAAGAGAGGCCACATGTATTGGGGGATGAGATGCACCATGAAGGATGAGCCTGAATGTTTAAATCCGAGTTGCTCTCGGCCTGGGCTCCCCCTGGGCTTTGGACCTCTTAATTTTCTGCTGCAGAGTATCGTCCAGCACTGTCACTGGCGTCTACCCCCTAGTGCCCCAGTGGGACAAGTAAAACTGCTTCCAATGTTGAAACAATTAGGTAGGTACTTTTTTTTTTTTAAAGAAAAAAAATAGTTGGTGAGGCTGTGGAGAAATTGGAACATTCGTGCCACTGCTGGTGGGAATATACAATGGTGCAGTGCTCTGGAAAACAGTATGGTGTTCCCTCAAAACAGTAACAGAGACCACCATTCCATTTCTGCATACGCGTCTGAAGGCAACTGAAAGCAGGTTCTCAGGTATTCGCTCACTTGTGTTTATGAGAACATTACAACCACCAAAGGCAAAGGCGACCCAGGTGTCCCCCAGTGGACAAGGTGTGGAATAGCCATTAGGTAGGACGCTATCCAGCCTTTCAAGGCAGGGAATTGGATGAGCCTCGACATCATGCTAAGTGTAAGCTAAACCAGTCCCAAATACTATATGGTTCTACCTAAATAAGGTAGCTAGAGTCCAATTCATAAGAGACACAAATTCAAGGTTACCAGGAACAGAAGGGAGGGAGAACTGAGTTATGTGATGAGTGGAGTTTCAATTTTGCTAGATACAGAGTTCTAAGAATGGTTGCAGAGCAATGGAAATGCACTTACTACTGACCTGTATGCTTTAAAAATGGTTACAATGGTAAATTTTTATATTATATTTACTTTACCACAATTTTTTAAAACGAGTCCACACATTAGCAGATGGCCTCTGAGGACAGACTCGCCCTGGGCTGAGAACTAGCAGTGTAAGAGCATCGCCTCCTTAGCTCCTGCTTCTTCTGGATTCTGGAAATTGATTCCTGTCTGGGCCACACACTAAACTCTCTATTGTTGGCCACAATTGAAACCAGAAGATGACCCAAAAATATTTGTATTTGCTCTTAAGCAAATAAGTGTTTCTATCCATGGCTGTGTTCTGGGCAGGGCGATATTCACATCGTCTGGAAGCCAGGACCGAAGCAGCATGCAAGTCACTCTTCCCCGTGTCTGATTCGCACATCTGGTAGTCGCTGGATGCAGCAGCATCACTGACTCATTCGCATGAGTGCTGGTCCAGGACTTGCTCCATGCCAGGCACTGTTGTAGACGCCTGAAAGATAGCTATGTGCAGAACACACAAAAGCCCTACCGCGAAGCACCTTACAGAGTGTCCTTGTGCTGGGGAAGAAATCTGGGTTGGCAAAGAGTCTCAGCCTGGCCACAGGACTTGGGAGATGCAGGCAAGAGAGTTCACCCTAAGGCACCCGAGAGGCGCTGGCCAAGGACTTACACTGGAAGAAGCAGCTCTGACACCCCCTGCTCCCGAGCCTGCTGGGTGTGACCCTCAGGCAGCTCTGCTTTTTGCTATATGACTTTGGCTTCCTTCTCTTCAGTCAGAATAATTGCAGTCAAGAATGGCACCTATGCTGCACTCTATAGCACGGTAAATCAGACTGCTCATTTTCCCCTCTCCTGGATATGAGAAATTTGGAGAGAAGGCCCTGAGCTGTGGAGACCTACGCTAAGAGAACGCACAGGGAGGAGCCGGGGGCCAGGGTTGTCAGGCCTCCAAGGGTCAGAGAAGCTCAGACAGCAGATCAGAGAATAAAGACTGACAGGGGTTCGGAGAGGCCAGGACTGACCACAGGAATGGCTCCCTGGTCTCCTGCAGCCCAACCCGGCCTTGCCCTGGAGGTGTCCCTCTCCGCTGACCGTCCACCGCACAGATGCGCTGTTACAGCGCACACCTGTGTGATCTCTTGGTTGGACTCATTTTCCTTTCGGCCCTAATTAAAATGCGAAGGAAAAATTCTGGACACCAGCTATGCTAGCTTTCTTTTGCCCCTGCGCCCCTCTGACATTTTCAGTCTCGACAGCCTGCTAGCTGTTTGGGAGATGTCCGTGTCCTCCCTGAGACTCGTTTTTAACCCAGCCAATGGGGCAATAACAGAAGTCTTCATGGATGTTGTGGAGTTACCGGACTACACCAGGCCTTCGCACCGTGTCTGCCACCGTAAGAGCCGCAAGCACAGTTGCTATTGCTACTGTTGCCATCCCGATTCCTATTCCACCCAAAGAAAAGGATAACAAGAGCTAGACATCATTGGTGCCTGGTCTAAGAGTGTTCATGGTGTTCTTCTGTAAGTGTTAAGTAGGATTTAGAGACCTCCAGGGCAGGCCCGAGGCCTTACGATATGTAAAAGTGGCCTGCAGCGCTTATTAAAAAGCCCGCCCTCCAACGGAGATTCAGGCTCAGTGGATCTGGGGTAGGATGTGTTTTGATCATGTGTTTGATCAGCACGTGTTTTGATTGTGCCCCCCACCACATCACTCTGATTGAAGTGCCTTTAAGGTCATGAGTTTCTACCTTAGCAGTTTTTCATTTTCTTCCAAGTCTCTGGGAAAAATTAAACCCACTAAAGAACCACCTCCAGCCCCGTGTCCTTCAGGTGAATCTGGTAAGGGGCTCCACTGGTCTGGATCGAGAGATCTGAGCCAGGGGTCTGTAACCCCATTTTGCCTTTTCCCAGCACGTCAAACACAGACTGAAGGTTAGGGAGAGGGTCTGATTATTAAATGACACAAACATGCCCAACAAGAGATGAGATGAGTGAAAGGCTTTTATGTGAAGTACCAGCAGAGACCCATTTTTCTGCTGGGTGGCTGATTCTGGAGATAAACAGATCAGCAGGGTTGATGGCCAACTGTGTACCCTTCACACACAAGCTAGCAAACAGCCGCGACAGAAGTACTAGGAAGTAAGCTCAGTAACCTGAGGAATTTGAACCATAAAGGGCAACTGTCTTAGGCCAGTTTCTTTGGGTTTTAAGTAATCAAAGCTTACTTCACGCTAATGAGAAAAAAAAAAAAAAAAGGAGGTGGGATAGTTTATTTGAAAAACATTATACATCCTGCAAGAGCCCAAAGGCAGAGGGAGGGTGGAGGGAGGGCAGAGGAAGGGGAAATAAAGTAAAAAGAATTAAGATGTGTTATGTGCATGTACCAACTCCCAGCGATGAATGTAGTTGCTTTCTACTGCAAACATGTACTGATATAAATTTTTTAAATTAAAAAAAAAGAAGTACCCAAGGCCAGCAGCTTCATGAGATCCTGGCATAAGAAGGCCAATGAGAACTTAGGTTTCCACCCCTATTTTAAGGCCGTTTCCATCTCGTACTTGACTTCCTCCCTCTGTCCATCCGCCTTGCAGTTTGGGCCCACATGCCACTCCTGCTTGCTCTGTGGCTGAATCCCTTTTTCCCACAGGTACTCTTCTGGTCCGCTGTGAATCAGGTACTCATCCTGCGTACTCACTCCTGGCCCCGCCAAGCACTGCGGGGCCAAGGTGGAGTGCTCAGTGCTAGCACCGTGCAGGGGGCTAATTCCTGTGGATGAGGCCACAGTGTCGAGGTAGAGAATGTTATGGGCTTGGCAGACACTCCAAGATGTACCCCTTATAAGAACCATTGTAGCGACAGCCCAGTGAGAAAAGCAGAGAGTGTTAGCTGTGTATTTCCAAACTGTAGTTTGCACCCTTCTTATTGAATTGGACCTGTAACCACACAGTTGCCAAGTATTCTGAAGAAATAATTCAGCAACCAGAAAGTACCAGCATTCACATCCACACCCAGCATTCACACCTGTGTGCTCAAGGAAATACCAAAGGAGCAGGCGAATCCTTAACATGGAGCAGATGCCGTAAAGCCCCTCTCCCCACTGCTGGTCCTGTCACTAGACTGCGCATGGATGCCAGCTCGCCCCCAAATTCTCTCCTGTCTACCCTCGGTTTCCACCCTGCCACCAATCCAGCACGTGGCCTCTCTCTGTCACCGAGGAGAGCTCTTTATTAGGTCAGTCAAATCCAGTGCTGTCCTGTTGCATCTTTTGCCTCTGTGTTTTGAGCTTTCACTCAGGATTCTCTTGCTTCCGATGCTGGGTGAGTTTTTCCCCTCCAGAGCTGTACGGACCACGGAGGGTTTTTGTCCTCCAACTTTGCAGTCTATGTGGATTCCGTTCAGCTAGACCTCATGGAAAGTAAGACGATGGCAGTGAGGCAGTTGTGTCTGTTATCATGGTCAAAGACTGAAACGCACTGGTACCCTTTTACAGCAGGCAAGGTGTCAGGTCTGGCACGTTCTGCCTGTCTTCTTTGTCCCCCGCCTCACACGAGCGGTAACTGCCGGAAAGGATCGTGTGACGCACACACGACAGACAGACACCGTGCGTTCCCAGCAGACTGACCTTGCGCTTCTTCGTGGCCTCTGGTGCCTAGATCCTTGAACTACTTGATGTTCTGTCAGCTTGAAGCACTCACTTTCCTGCTGCCCCCTCCCACTAGCATTCCACCTGCCTTCTCTTTCTGCTCAGCTCACCACGCTTCCTCCGGGATGAAACTCAGGTCTCAACGGCCCTGGGCGCCACGAGACACTGCCTCTGCCCTGCGTGTCTTTGTCACCAGGAATTTCCCTTTCTTCCCCGAGGCCTGCGCTCACTCCGTGGGGGCACCTGGGACCTAGCTGTCTTTTCAGCTCATGGCTCTACAGCTTTCTAACACACAGAACAGTGGGGGCTCAAGGAAAATATTTTGAAGGAACGTTAAAAGGAGGATTCCTAAAAGTCCTGATTCAGTGAATTCAAAGAAGAAAGAGGGCACCCAGGCTTAGCCCTCCACACCTTGGGGTGTCTGGGTCCCCATCCAATCACGGCAAGGAACTGTGCCACCTGCTCTAAGGCAGGTGCTTCCCCACCGGCTGGAGAGTTATTTCGAGGCAGAATATCACTCTCTATTAGTGGCTGTGTGTGAGATAAGGTCTGCTTCACTAAACTTCCCCAAATTGGCTTTATTTTTAAATAGACTCTAGCTAGGCAACCGTTTCTGCCAATTTAAAGGAGTAATAGCGCCCTCAGATTCCGTTAATGAGGCTACCAACATTTCAAGTACAATCAACTATAAATACAAAACACAAAGTCAAGAGTTCATGCCACTGAATTATAATCAGATGATTTACAATATAATGAAAGCACCATCACCAGAAAGTGAAGATTTAAGAATAATCAAATCCATGTGGATTGGGAAAATGCTACTGAGGAATAAACTTATATTAGCAAATGGAATAAATTATCATATTTCAACATACTTCTTTCATGGGTTTAGTGCTAATTATGGCACCATTGTTTGTTGGGAAATGTGTCTAAGCAAGCAAGGACAAAATCAGGACACAGCTAGTGGGTAACAGGAATCGGCGCTGAATTAGAAAGAAGTGGGATGCTATAACATCTAATTTAATAAAAATCTTTGTGGCAGAAAAACACAAAGAAAAAAGTGATACTTTTTAAATTCAATAACAAAAAAATGATTCTAGCAAAAACAAGTAATGTTATTCTAACATTTCAGATACAACCAGCTGAATATTTACTATAAATAAGAGTCCAGGGGGAAAAGGTTTGCATAGGCAAGCATTTAAAGAGCAAGAAATATGACTCACAGATACAAAAACCAATTTACTTGTTCTACAATCTAGAGTCTTTTTTCTTTTTTTCTTTTTTTTTACCAAGATGGAAAAACAAATCTTGCCACCTGAAAATATGCATGGCAAGACTGACCTACAGAAAGAATCAAAAAACCACACTCACATGCAAAGTCAGTAGTAAATTTCCCTGACCTAGAAAGAAGAGGAACTTTTCTAAATGTATTTCTTTCATTTCAAAATTAGTCCCAGGTAGAGAACCCAGAGAACAAATTGGCCCACTTATTTGAAAAATCTGTTTTCTAAATCTCATCTATCAGCTCTTTCCAGGGTGCTTCTCAGTTCTGCAGAATGACGGACGAGTGGGGGTTTTGTGTAGAGAGTAATGCGGCTGACGTGTCTACTGTCCGCAAATGTCCATGTCCGCCCCCGGAGCCAGGTTGGCGTCTGACGGCCATGAGAAGTTTTGAAGGCCAGCGGGGCCGGCGCTTCGCAGACGGCTGTTTGTTTCCTGGTTGGGCTGCTCGCTCCCTTGGGTTTGGTTAACACGGCCCGGGGGGCCGTGAACGGCACACGGGACTCACTGCGCCCCTCGCTGCTGTGCTCACACCCGCTAAGCTTCATGCCTGTGCCGAGCAGGCGCTCAGGAAACGTCTGCTGAAGGGCGGGGACCGGGGAGCGCGTTCAGTCGTGGAAATGCCCCACACAGAGGGCATGGAGCTGTTACTCACCCAAGTGCTCCTCGGGGAAGACGGGAAGACGCCCCACTCGCCGCTTCACCCCTTCAGCAGTGCATCCACTCAACAACCCCCACTGGCCTGTAACCCGCCCGCCTTCGTTTCCTCTGGAGATGCCTCCTGCGTGGTGCGCAGGGCTCCCAGCCCCTTCCCTGCCCGCCAGGAAAGGCGGCTTCCTTCTGTCTGCTTCTCTCCACCCGCTCCTGGGCCAGTTGCCTGCTGCGCGCGTCCTCGGGGACCAACGTTTCAGCCAGGAGCTCGGAACAATAACTGTCCTCAGGTGGGCCATCTTTACTCAACACCACGCTGATGTAACTCAGCTGGTGCTGAGTTAACCACCAGTTTTTAATCCGTAACAGGGGCTGAGCAGTGAGTCTGAGGCGGTGGTCACGTTCTCAGCTCTACTGAACGGGTATCTCCGATGTGCAGTGGGTGTGATTGGTAAGTACGCTTCTTGGGCACATGGGGTGGGGGACAGAAAGAGACTCATTTTTGCAAAGACAAAGAGTCATTGTACTTTGAAGCTTCAGTGTGAGACAATAAAATCTGTATACCGAGCTGATGAGTAGACATCCCAGTGACATTGTGAGTCTGTTGACTTGTTGTCTAGGGAGGGAAAATTGATCAAATGGTTGTGGATTTTGTTTGCTTTCCTATCAGAGAGGCTGATGAATTTTACAAAGATGTTTGATTCCAGCACGTTAGACAGTAGTGGATTGGATTTCTGCAGCCCCCTAACAAGTATGTTCCAAGCCTTAATAGCACAGCACCTGTGAATGTGACTTTAGGGTCTTTGTAGATGGAATTCAGTTAAAGGTCTCCAGACAAGATCATCCTGAAATCAAGGCTGGCCCCAAAGCCGGTGATGGTGCTATAAGAGACTCAAAGCCACACAGAAGAGAGAACTGTGTGAAGGTAAAGCAGGTGTTGCAGTTCTGGGATCACAAGACAAGTACCCAGGAGCCACCAGGGTGGATTTAGCCTCTGGAGGGAATGTGGCCCCACTGATACCATGTTTGTAACACACAGACTACAAAACTATGAGAGTGTAAGTTTCTGTGTTTGAAGCACCCTCTTTGTTTTTTTGTTTTTTATTTATTTATTTATTTATTTATTTTATTTGAGCAAAGAAAAATAAAACAAACAAAAACTACAACAACAATGAAAAAAATGACATATATAGTAAAAACAACAAGCAAAAGAGACAAGCAAACAACCAGAGTAAATACACAACATTGCAGGTTTACAAAACCGGAAGATAGAAGCTTGACAATGGTTGCAATTTGCGCATCGTTATCTTTAAAATGGTTTCTTACATTAACAGATATAGACATGCAAGATTGATCTAATCATATGAGTATTAATTGTTCCTTCTCAATAACGAATACATTCAGCAGTGTTTTTTTTAGTTATCTTACATATACATATATACAGGTTTATATCTTTTCCTCCTCCCTTTTCTCTTTCCGCCCATTCCCTTCCCAATTATCTTTGCTCTTTGAGCTGTTTTTTACCCTTCCATAGTATTTATTATAGATTTTGAATCATATATACTTTTCCATTTCTTACACTAGGGAGACAATACGGTATTTACACATGTGGGTTTGATTTATCTCGCTTATGAGTATGGTCTCAAGTCGTGACTATTTACTTATAAAAGTCTCAATACAATCTTTCTTAATAGCTGAGTAGTACTCCATTGTATAAAAATACCACATCTTTTTTATCCATTCTTTGATTGATGGGCACTTGGGTTGTTTCCAAGATCTGGCTATTACAAATTGGGTTGCTATAAACATGGGTGCA
>RJWM01007362.1:0-77746 GCA_004363535.1 Dasyprocta punctata
ATCAGGCCCCTAAAATTCAAGGACCCAATCCAAAAATGGGCATCTGAGATGAATACACACTTCTCAGACAAAGAAATACAAATGGCAAATAAATATATGAAAAAATGTTCAACATCAATGGTCATTCGGGAAATGCAAATTAAAACAACACTGAGATTCCATCTCACTCCAGAAAGAATGGCCAAGATTAAAAAATCAATCAACAACAAATGCTGGCAGGGCTGTGGGGAAAAAGGAACTCTTCTCCACTGTTGGGGGGAGTGTAGACTGGTGCAACCACTGTGGATGTCAGTGTGGAGATTCCTCAAGAAGTTAGGATTAGAGATCCCATTCAACCCAGCAATCCCACTTCTGGGCATTTTCGCAGAAGAATTGAAAACATCATACCACAGTGATATTTGTGCACCCATGTTTATAGCCACACAATTTGTAATAGCCAGATCTTGGAAACAACCCAAGTGCCCATCAATCAAAGAATAGATAAAAAGGATGTGGTATTTTTATACAATGGACTACTACTCAGCTATTAAGAAAGATTGCATTGAGACTTTTATAAGTAAATGGTCACGACTTGAGACCATACTCATACTGACAAATCAAACCCACATGTGTAAATACCATATTGACTCCCTAGTGTAAGAAACTGAAAAAGTATAGATGATCCAAAATCTATAATAAATACTATATAAGGATAAAAAAACAGCTCAAATTGGGAAGGGAAAAGGGGCAAAGAGGGAAGGGAAAAGGAAAAGATATAAATCTGTATATATGTATATGTAAGATGACTAAAATGAACATACTGCTGAATGTATTAGTTATTGAGAAAGAACAGTTAATACTCATATGATTAGATCAATTTTATATGTCTATATCTGTTAATGTAAACAACCATTTTGAAGATAATGAGACACAATATTGCAACCATTGTCAACTTTCTATCATCCTGTTTTGTAAACCTGTAATGTTACTGCTGTCCATTTACTCTAGTCATTTGTTTGTCTCTTTTGCTTTTTGCCTTTCTTATACGTGTCTTTTTTTCTCTTAAATAAAAAAAAAAGAAGAAGAAGAAGAGCAGCTACTGGGTGTTGAGCAGATCTCTCATAGAACTGAAGTCTTCCACACTGAAGTTCATCTCTGCAGAGAGCAAACATCTATACCAGGTTGTAAAGAGCCTAATGAATGCCTAGTAGTGGCAAGAAGTTGATGGTGACAGTGAATGTAAGGGAAAAGAGCAGCGTTGTTGATACCATCTGGCCCTTATTGGAAGAATTTTTCAGGGAGGTGACAGAATCATAGTTGGAATCCACAACACAAAAGGAGGCAAGTGTAATGTCAGATCCTGGCCCTTAAATTTTTCAGGTTTGGGCCAACAAATATCCCACAATGATAAAAGCTACAGTGTAAATAATCATCTCAGGGAGAAAGCCAAGTTTTACTTTATTTAAGGCGGAGTAGAAAATGTTGTGAGAAAACAGTGAAAACATACAAGTTGTTCCAGAGAATATAATAGAAAGAAAGGTTCCAAGAGAAGAGAGCAAAGATAGAAACCACAAGTATCTGTGAGCAAGCTGTCTCATCCCATGCTGACTCTGGCTTTCCAGTAAGCTGGATGAAATGGGAAATGATAAAAAAAAAAGATTCATACATACCATAAACACTTTATATAACTTACAACATAAATGTACACACATGTGTCGATCTTTTAATGTAAGGCCAGGGTTTGTTCTCTGCATATGGATCTGCTGATTAGAGTTATGCATCTTCTGTCTTACAAAAACCACATCCTTCATCTACTATTTTCAGTATTGCTTTATTTAAAGTGGAAAGAGGACCTGAACATGTTTCTGAAATAATGTGAATGCAGAACCTTTCTAGATTTTTATAATCCATGCCACACCCAGTACTTTTTTTCTTTCCCATGTGCTTTCTTCTCCTTGTTCCTCAGCTCCTTATGCTGGCTTTTCTTGTATTCAGAAAGAGAGGCCAGAAGTTAGAGAGCTAGGTGGAGGAGTAGGAAGACAATGGGTCTGAAGTTCCATAGTGCTATTTCTGGGTCCCAAGCGATGTTCACTTACTTCTGTTCTTTTAGCACTCACATCTAGGAACTAAGCCTGCTTGCTACTACTATCTACTCTTTTCCTTTACCTGTGCTTTTTCTCCACTTGAGTAGAGACCAGTATTAATATTCATTCTCTTTAAATGTTTTTCTTCCAACTGGATTTACAGGGAGATACTCCCAGTAACTATATATATATATATATATATATATATATATATATATATATAGTAACTATATATAGAGGAGGGGCGGGAGGTAACAAAACTAAAAAACAGAAGTATACGCATTTTCAACAAATAATACCAATGTCAAGCAATGTCAGTGGGGTTAGGCCTACTTGATCCTAAGTACATCACAAATTTCTTCCATTTTCCAATACAAGTTCCTAGGAATTCAGTACAGGTTTTCTGTATTCCTCAGTAAGAAGTCTCCCAAATTGAGAAGTCTCTCCCCCACTGCTGTAGAACATAGATTAAACAGAAAGCCAGAGTAGAGGATATTGGTTGTTGCTACAGTGGTGATTTCTGGACTGACCAGCATCTATTGAGCAATTACTATGGTTAATTAATCTGTCCAATGCCTGGACATTTTGGGCATCATCTTGCCTAGTAATCACTGAAGTGGTGGGTTCATCCTAAACTCTTTTCACATATAAACTAGCAAGACCAGTAGGACTCAGTATGATGCCTCAGAAGCCATGCCCTTACCCTCTATACTGCACTGTCTCTTCTCAGAATGCTTAGGTTCAGGTGAAATCATTTACACTTTAGAAGAATTTTCTCATTGATGCATACAATAGTAATGATTCCCTTTACCTACCAATTACCCTTATCCACACAATATAGAGAAAACATTAGTTAAAGGCATTTATCTAATTGTTATAACGTGATGTTTCTCTGTTTAAGGCAACAAAAAATTAGCTGACCAAAATATGCATAATTGGAATGAGATGACAAAGGGCAGCACATCTGCTCATTAGAAAAGCAATTTCCACTCAGTACATGTCATAATCCTTCTCCTTGAACAAATAGACAACATCTATAACAAGAGTGAGAGGTTAGAAAATAAGACTCATGAAAGGGGATAGGAAAAATGGGAAAAACCAAGGAGTTACTTGCTAAGAAATGAAATAATCTACTTACTTTTTTGGTACACTTCTTGACAGTGTTAATTAATTCTTGCATTACCAAATCTACACTCTTCAAGGAAGGCCCTTTCAGTTTTACAATCTGTTTCTTGACTATTGCTTCAAATGCCATGTCTGGTGTAAATAATCCTGTCCTGAAAGTGAGAGAGAAAGCAGCTTATCACATTTAGACAAATAAGCAGTATCCAGTAATCTTTAGAAAATGTTTAGATTGATACGTCATTTAAATTAAGCATATAATGCACCAAGGTTTAAAAGCTATGTAGTAATTTGTTCTATTCACAGTACCATTATAATATATTTTGTTTGTTTTGTGGTACTGGGGGTTGAAACTGGGGCCTTTGCACTGAGCTACATTCCAGTCCTTTAATTTTGTTTCTCAATTTTAGGACAGGGTCTTACCGAATTGCTCAGGCCAACCACAAACTCATGATCCTCTTGCCTCAGCTCCTTGAGTAATTGGGATTGCAAACATGTACCACCAACAGCCTGGCATAATAGTACGTCTAACAGTGCTAAACCATAATAAGTTTCCTATCTCCCTGAGGAGATGAACATAACCTAAGAACAATTCCCATGAGCTGGGAATGTAGCTCAGTGGCAGAGCACTGGAGTAGCATGTGGGAAGACTTGGGTTTAAGCCCCAGCTCCACAAAAAATAAAAACAATCATAAAAATGAAACAAAAACAATTCCCAATGCATTTTAATAATCTATAATGTGAGCTTTAACTAATACTTAATTGTAATTTGTCTCATCTCACAGTTTCAAAGCAATAAAAAGAAATGCAGCTGGTTCTCCATGTCAGCAGTTTCCCTTTCTGTAGATTCAACCAAACGCTGATTGAAAATATTCAAGGAAAAAATACATCTGTACTGAACATGTACAGATGCTTTCTTGTCATTATTTTCTAAACAATATAGTAAAACTAGTATTTACATAGCACTTACATGAAATATTTTTAATATTATAAGATGACTATAAATTAAATTATGAATATATAAAAATAACAAATGATAATCAAAATAATGCATATCATCCTTTTAACTGGAATTAATTCAAATTGGTGTCATAACAATGCTTTTAACATGCTGAGTAAGAAATCTGGGAAGTAGACATATTTAGTGTGGGATATGTGTTTCATAAAAAGTGAAAAACTATTACTCTCAAGTAAACAAAAGGTGAAAAGAGAAAATCTACAGAAGAGGGCCTCTACTTCACACACTGCATTCACTCATTCTTCCTCATATTGGCCATGTCCAAGGACTTCTAGATTCAAGGATTTGCCACTTGACCCTTCCTGATCCTAAACCCTCTCTCCTCTCCTTCTCACTCCCTTATTTCTCTTCCTTCAACTACTCAGTTCATGGGAGTTCTTTTGGGAAATTTCTTTAACACTTCCCTTCCACCAGCCTCACTCAGTGTCCCTTCTTGTCACTTAACTGAGCATCCTGCACTCCTCTGTTTCTGACTAAAGCCATCATACTGTAATTGAAATTTCTCCACTTCGGGTACAGGATAACACTCAAATTGTCTCTATTGTCTGACCTTAATAGGCTACAGGATTATCTCATTAGTATGTCTCATATTTAGGGCATTGCACATTTCTTATTATCTCACAGGTAAATTAACCTTGGAATACTAACGACAACCAAACTTTTCTGTTGGTATGCATACAAATCAGAATTCCACAATTCTGAATTACTAGGCAATTATCCTCAGCAAAATGTTTATCTGATAAGGAGTTTTACAATCAAAGTAAAAGAATTATATTTGATTGGGCTAAAGTATTTTGCAATCCCCCTCAAAAAATGTGACTTGGTCTGCTGCATTTGTCAAATAAAGTTATACGTATACTAGATCTGCCCAGATAAAGAGCAAGATAGCATCTACAGCAAGTATACTTCAGATCTGATGAAGAGGAAATAGAGTAAGAAACTTAGAAATCCTTGATAGAAAGACAAAATGACTGGATTTGATTTTAGATCTTTTCCTCTTTTCACTTTGTAAACTCATGTTTACTCATACTATTTGAGGCTTGGGAGCAAATTGTCCAAATTGGTATGTGACAGTTAATTCTATCATAATTCCTTCGAAAAATCACCTGTCACATGCACACTCAGTGTCATACTTTGCCCGCTCAGAATCTATTCCCAGCATGGTCTCAACTTGACCCTGTGGCAGAAACTGAGCTACAACTTACCACGGACAGGGCACATACCTTTCATGAGAGGAAGTTAATCAACTAAGTCACCCTACCTTGAATTCAAGACATTTCTAATTAGGATAAGCTCTCCAAATTATGTTTAGCCATCTGTATAGGAACTCAAGAAATGTTTTTTAAAATAATTTTTATGATAATTCTTTAAAGAAAGTACTCCAGACTGAATTATGTATTATCCCTAAAATTCATGTGCTAATATTCTACCGGTGATGGTTAAAAGCTGGGACCTTTGGAAGAAAATTAGGTCATAAGGGTGGAGCCCTTGTGAGTGGGATCCATACCTTTCTAAGATGAGGCAGACAACTAACTAGTTCTCTGTCTGCCCTGTGAGGATACGAGAAGCTAGCAGTCAGCAAACTGGATGGGTTCTCACCAGAACCCAACCATGCTGGCAACCCGATAGTGGCCTTCCAACCTCCAGATTGGAAGGGACGAACTTTGTTGTTTATAAATCAGCCATACTATGGTAATTTGTTATAGCAGCCTGATAAGACCTGCTGCAATTTCCCACCTGTGTGCCTCAACTCACTTTTCTTGCATCCTCCAAGCTCAACAACCCCAATTTTATCCCCCATCCTCTTACAACTCATTGCATTTTCACCCACTCATACGCGTGCACACACACACATAAACGTAGCACATGTTAGCTTGTCCTCATCCTCTAAAAAGGCAAGGTGGATTTGAAAGCAAACTTCATTGCTCTACAACTCCAGTCAAAATTAATCTGTCCCTTCTCTGTGTAAGTAATAATTATTTATGAGCATGTCAGGCCTCCATCATTAAATTATAAAGCTTTGGAGAACAGGGTCTTGCCTGTCTTTGAATCTCTTATTGTGCAGAATACAGGCTGTAAGTGCAAAGAGAATTTTGAGTCTTTTGGTGGTGTTTTTTTGCACTAAAAAAAATAAACTATGAAAATACAGGAAATTACCACTAAGCCCCAACTAAAATTTCCTATATCTGACTCTTACCTCTTCCTCTATTCTATTCAGAAGATGAAAAGTTGACTTTGCTAGCCATTTATAAACATTCATTTTCTTGTGATATCTTGGACTGAAAACAAAAAAATGTGAATCACTTGCCTGATACCGTGTATGTTTTTGATTGCATAGCTTATTTCTCTTCGTAGTTCTTTCTCATTGAACTCCATCTGCAAATGCAAAATGAGCCATGGTTATGACACTTAATTCCTTTGAATAGTAATATTGTTGAATATTACAGAATGAGGGCAACTTGACTCAGTTATTAATAAATGGATACTCATGTCTCTCCTAAGCTAAACCCAGATGGTCAGAACATCTGTTTATATAAAGTTCAGGGCAACACAGAACACTAGGGATTTCTGGGAATTTTAAAGCATCAGATTCTAACTCTAAGATGTATAAGAAGTGCTGTGCATAACGAATTCCTCCTGGACAGAAATCTAGCCATTCATTTGAGATATGGAATTCTTTATTTCTTTGCTGAATATAGTAAATTTGAGGTGGATGAATAAATGTCAGTGTCACCTGATGTGCACCAGCAGTACAGCAGTCCTGAGAGTAACAGTGACTGTCTTTTCTCCCTGGTCATTTTAACCATCTGAATTTAAGGCCTATTTATAAAAGGCAATTAATAATATTCCATCAAGACAACACAGGATAGATTACTGCATAAATATTTCCCAGAAATCCCAGGTGTCATAAATCTACTTGGAAGTAGAATCAAAGTATCATGGAGCATAGTCCAGGAAGGGGCATGCAAGAGAACACTGGGTTTCGTTCTGATTCGGATCCAGCCTCTCCTGCCTTCTGTCTCTCCGTTTCCTTCCTAAAGCTTGATCCTCTAGAGTAGTGACTTGTCTTAGGTCTCTGCTTACGCCTTGTGGCTTTACAGCTCAGAGCCTTAATTATCCCCCCATTGCTATCAGAACCACCCCCATGCCTCCCCCACCTCTCAGTGTTTCGCCATCTTTGCAAACTCAGCTCAGCAGCCTGGCTCCCTTGAGCACTTGGCCTGAGATTCATGTTTGTGGGCTGTGTTTCCATAGCACCCTGTACTGAAGTTTATCACTTTACTTAGCACATTTTAATAAAACTATCTATTTACCCATATGCCTCCCACACCATGACACAAACATCCACCTCTTTGTATGTGAGGCAAATAGCATAGTCTCTAAAACTGCTTAACAGCCTTACTGGGCATTTCACACTTAGCCAACCTAAAACAGAACTTCTGATTCCCACCACCACACCAACCCAGCTTTTCCTCAGTTTCCCTCAACTGATGAGTACCACCACACAGCTGTGAAAATTAAAACCTTGGGAATCAGCTAGAACCTTCTCTTTTCCACCCTCCATATCAATCTAACTCCTATCAACCTTACCTCTACAATCCCATTTCATTCATCTACCTCCATTCTCTCTCATGAGGTCATTTTTGTTTACTGGGAAGGTAATGAAATTTACATTTCAGAGTTTCTCCCTTGCAAAAGACCTCTTCCAAGACCCTGTGCCTAACTGTGTTCATAATTTCATATTCTTTATCTTAAAGGGAGCTTCCAAGATTGTAGAAGGTTTAGGGCTTGCATAAAGTGATTCCACTTCTGGTCTGGCCTTCCTGTTCTCCTGGCCTTCCCTGTGTCTTGCCCCTTTACAATCTAGCAGGAACAGTGTTTAGGATCATCAGTCAAATTAGGTCACATCCCTGCTTAAATCATTCTGCAACAGCCCATTGTTCAATGTAAACACCTTATTCCTTGTGATCTGGACACCATCCTCTCTCTGAATTTACTGTCCTCTTCATCACTCTGCAACAGCCACATCCATGCTTCACCTTCCATATTCGCGGCCGTGTTAGGGCTTCACCTAAGATTGCTCCTCCTTTGAATAACTCTCTTTCCCCAGATCGTCATGTGACTGACCCCTTCATGCTGTTCTGTCACGATTTCAGGGTGCCTTGCTCAGGTAGCACGTGCTGACCATTCCATTAAAAGTGGCTCTCACCTCCTATTGTAATACTTTTTCTCATATTGTCTGTCTGTTAATTTTCAATCTTTCCTTGCCTGACAAATTAAGACCTCTATATTGACCGTTGGTACCCAGAACTTTGGCACATGGCAGGTGTTTAAAAAATATTTATAAATTAATGAGGCAACCATAAACATTACAGAAATCTCAATATTACTTTAGATGATTTGAAATGTTGTTAAGCCTCATTAAATAAAAACAGAAATGAAATATTTCTCTCCCAAATGTCATTACCCAAGTTTAAAGGTTTTTGCTCAAAGAACTAACTTAGTCCCACACCACTCACATAATATGATATCACGGGATTTGTGAAACAGAATATGAAAACAAAGTAGAATGAAAGAGGGAAAAAATGACATTCGGTACAGACCTTCACTATTTCAAAAGGAAAGCGCTCGTGGAAAATGCGATTGATTTTAGCACCACCTGAGAGCTCCAGAGTATCTACTTGATCTCCTGACCCTTCAATTCTCTTCTCAAAGTCCACGGCAAATTGCTGAACCATCCTATGATGTGAAAGAGAAAAAAATTCAAATTAAAGTTGCATAGCTTTGCACTCCTCATTTTATTTTTCTATGATTAGTCCTTGAAATCCTTTTCGAGTATTCTTAGTGGCACCTACTGGTAGAGCTAACACTATACCTTGTTCAGCTCCCTAAATTGCATTATGTGAAATGCCCAGTTAAGATTTTAGACATATAACTAGTGTAAATATTTTAAATACCTTTGTCTTTAAATGAATGTTGAGCCAGGCATGGTGACACACACCTGTAGTCCCAGCACTCAAGAGGGTGAGGCAGGAGGATCGCCATGAGTTCGAGACCAATCTGGGTTACCTAGTGAGTTCAAGACCAGCCTGAACTACATAAAGACCCCACACTCCCAAAAAAAGAATTCTGACCATTTGGCTACAAGTATGAAATGATATTTAAAGAATACCTGAATTAAAAATTAAAGTTATGTGATAAAGCTTTAAGTAGATTAGTCATATGCACTTCCACTCCTGTGACATCACATTTTCCCAGGGTCCCCCCTGCCCCAGTTGAACCCTTCTACTTCAGGAGCTACATACAGTTCCTCCCTCAGTACTTCAGGTTCTGTCTGCTTCCTTGTCCTAAATGTTCGTACCGGGTGATCTCAAGGGTGGTCACAGCTTTAAGGGCTATAAAGAAGCCACAGCTTCTCCAGACCTTTATTTCTAGCTCTTAATTTCTGAGAGTGATTGGCCCATGTGCCCAGCTGTCTACCGGAGTTTTATTTTCTCTTAGCTGCCTTGAACTCAGCATATCTGAAACATGAACCAATTGACTTCTCTCAGTCCTAAGATAGCTAATTCTTCTACATTCCCAAGTTTCTTCTCATGATGGATGCCATTATCCACCAAACAGAAACTCGGGGCCTCCCTGCATGCTTCATTTTCCTCTCCTTTCCATTCCTCAGACAAGAAACACTTCTGTTTTACCTCCTGACTCTGCCTTGGCTCATCCCTCAGCACCTCCTGTAAATGTTTTAAAACACCAGAATGGTGTAATAGAGCGTATGCATTGAAATACAGGAAAACTTAAGAGAACCGACCTCCAGCTACTGTCTCCCCTATACTCTGCATGTCGCCTAGCCCACACGACGACCAGAGAACCGGCTGCACCAAAATTCACACTGTTCTCTTAGCCTCCTTCCACCTGACAAACTCCCCTTATATTTCAGTACTCAAATGCCACTCAAATGCCACTTTCTAAATTCACACCATTCTTCTCACATCACAGCTTCCTTATATGGGATCCTAATACTTTACATTTATGAGAAATAGTACTCACCAGATGCTGAAACAACTAATTGCTCATATATCTGCATTCCCAGAATCTACTCTGACTTTTGAAGCCAAAAAATGTTTGTACTGCTGAATCTTTGGAAGCTATCCCAGGACCAGGCTATGGGTAGAGTACATGAAGAGATTGGAGGAAGAAACCAGGCAGAAGGGAGGTCAAGAGGGAAGAAATAGAACAGAAAAGATAAGGCCATAGAAAGGAGCTGAATCAGCTCTTTTCAAGTCAACAATCTGTGAAAAATTCTGTAATCTGAGTCCCATGAAGTCACAGAGGCAAAACTGTCTTTGCATTCCAATTTCAGTGGATGTTAAGATAATGACCAAGGGCCTGAAGAGAAATAGCTTTCCTTCTTTCTGTAACTCAAAGAGTTTTTATAAGAGCTTGACCAAAACCAAGGGAACTAGGAAAGCGCTACCTCTATGAGAAATTTTTACCTTAATATGATCTTATAATTTCTAAATGAAGAAATATAAGATGATTCGTGTAAGATGTTATTTAAAAGGTTTATGGTGTCTTTAGACAGACACCTCAGGCAGGAATCCTCCAGTTCAGAGGGAGCTGATGGAAGCTGTACCACAGGGATAAGGGGACAGATGAACCCAAAGGGATCAAGGGAGAGAACAAAGGGATGAGACACAAGGTGCTGGTAACTCTCTAACAACTCTACCACCCCCCACACAACCAAAGAGAAACCTTCAAACCCAAGGATAAGACAAGAGGTGCAGGAGTAAAAGATGCTTGGAGGTTTTCACATCTGCACTTTTAAAGAACTACACTAAGGGCCAGGGGTATAGCTCAGTGGCTCAAGTGCTTGCGTGGTAAGCACGAGGTCATGAGTTTGATCCCTGGTACCAAAAAACAAAAATAAATAAAAATAAAAATAAAGGACTACATTAAGATGGTTACCAAAAAAGAAAAAAAAAACGTAAATGTGGCCTTATTGTCTGTACTGCCACTGGAAAAGTGCACATGGGTAAACCACATGAAATAATTGAAACAAAAAGATAATAAGGACCAGGAATATCTATAAAAACATTGATAAAATTCAGATAAGGTTTTCAACTGTATTAGTCACTTCTGAAACTAAGGACAAAAATAACTTTGCTGCTCACTGTGAGTTTTACTCACTGACTAAATCCAATTTAATACAATTAAATTCAGCATGGGACTAGGAAATAGGTTATGTTTATAAGAAAGTAAGAGTAAAAAAATCATTCTGTAGGACCATATGACAATTCAAGGATTACTGTACAGCACAAAGAAATCCCCATTTCCATGTTGCTTTTATCAAGCCTAGAAAACAAACCTGACAAACAGACTAACACAAAAGTAAACTGGAGAAATCAGTTTCAAGTGAATAGAAGGGGCCGGGAATTTAGTTCAACAACACAAGTGCCTGCCTGACAAGCATGAGGTCATGAGTTTGATCCCCAGTATCAAAAAAAAAAGATAGACAAAGAGAAAGGTGACCTACTGCAAGAGGGCTTTGGTCTTCCTAGTGGGGTCTTCTGGTTTGAAGTTTTTGTAGGCTTCCACTTCATGTTCAATGGACAGCAACTGCCCCTGCAGTTTGTTCCTGAAGTTTGGCAAGGTATCTCGAATGTGGTTGGTGAGTTGCTAAATAAAACAAGACAAAATGGTATAGCAGATTAAAGGTTAACTCATGAGACAAAAATCAGCCCTCACCGTTTTCCTAATCATTTACAATCTTATAAATAGAGAAAGAGAGAGAGACAGATAGCAATAGAGAAATAGAGACAAATGAGAGAGACAGAGACAGAGACAGATAGAGAGAGAGGTTAAGGAGGTTAGGTAAGCAGTAAGAAGCACCATTTTTTTTCACTTTCCTTTGGAACTGCTCAAAATTCCTTCAATTAGATAACTCATGAGTTATCTCTTCATGTCCTGTTAAAACGCAGCTCTTGTCGCTAAGAAACTGCCTGCTAACACCGTAGCATGGATTGGCTTATCAGATCACCTACCATGCAGAAAGCAGCCTTAAATTAGAATTTGGTAGGAATGAAGGAAACCAAGAGTTATAGGTGGCTGTCTGAGGTTGTTGAGGGCAAATAGATTACCCCATTTCTGGAGCTCAGGTGGTCAAAAATGCCACAGGCACCCACCACTGCTAATTTTCTCTGCCTCCTGCAACCCAGCCAGATGTTTCCTCATTGCTCCATGTCTAGGCCTCAGTCCAATTCTGGCTGGTCACTGGCTTCTGCCTTCAAGGGAATCAACCTAAAACCTCCATGACCAAGAAAGGGAAGCTTTCTCTGCTACCGACATCTCTACCTGGCTGCATGCTTGGCATTTCCTCTGAGATCAGCAGGCATCCTGAGCTTAGTACAGTGAAAATTCTCTAAGAGACTGCCTAACAGTGCCTGATTCATTAAGAACAAAACTGTGTATAACCCCAGATTGCTCAGTTCTCTGCCATATGTTCTCTCTACAGTACATTTGAAGAAAAATCTGAATTAAAAGAGAAAAAAAAGGTTTTCCTAAACCACTTCAATAATAAAATGAGAATGAAGAGAAAGAGGTAATATAAACGTCATAGAAATACAAGGAAAAGAAAAATAATTTGAAAGAATATATCCAGATTGGCCAAAGAAATTATTTTAAATTATCTTTATGTGTATCTCATGTAGAGATAAGTTACCTGAATAAATCTATTTAATAAATTTATAGCTACTGAATTGTCAATAGTTCTTGACTATAGTATTCCCCCTGCCTGCAGGTGTGAATTGTCATGTTAGTACCCAAGCATGTGTTGTTCTTGTGGTTGTCAGAGCAGAAAACAATAGAATGGAGCAGACTACGTTGCTAGTAGCAATGTCACAAGAGGCAAGGACCCAAATCTGAAAATACCAGCAAACCTGAAAACTCAGCAGATTGCCATATGAGCTGGTATAAAAGCACTTGGTTTCCATTTTTTGCTTTTCATACACCTCAGTAGTGAAGAGATTATGGCCTCTTCTTGAATTTATAAAATACTTCTTTCCTTGGTTTTCATAACTGCAGCTCCTCTCATTTTCTCCCAATCATTCTGGACATAACCTTCTGCATCTCCTTTGACAGTTCATTATCCTCATCAGACTGGTAAGACTGAGATTTCTCAAATATGGTTTTAGGCCTCTTAGTTTACACCCTGCTCTTTCGTAAGGTAATCTCATGCTATCCATGGTCAGGGAACATCCAAACCTGTGACCGCTAAAACATTATCTCCAAAAAGGACTTCTTATCTCTCCTGCAGGCTTATATATTGGGCTACTTTCTTGGCTCCTCCTCTTAGATGTGTTGATGATGTCTCAGCCTCAATACATCACAAGTCAAATAAATAATTGCCATAGTTTGGATCTGGAGTCCTCCTCACCCCATCCCCAAAAAAGTCCACATTTTGACAGCTTGGTTCCCAGCCTGTGGTGCTTTGGGAAAGTGGTGGAACACTAAGAGGCAGAACCTACTGGAAGAAAATAAGGTTCACCTAGGCATGATTTTAATAGGAAAACTGGGACCCTGACACCTTTTCTGTCTTTACTTCCTGACCACCATGAGGTAAGCAAACTTCTCAACCATCAGCTCCCACCATGATGCGATATGCTGCCACAAGCTCAAAGCAACAAGATAAAGGAAGTCAAGTCATGGTGCGGGGGGTGACCTTGAAGCGGGTATTAAGATCCTGGGTTCTTCTGTTTTCTTTGCTCCCTTCTCTATTATGAGCTCCCACCATCATAGCTTGCATGACTATAGGCAACAGGCCCACGTAACCATACACTGACACCAAGAGCCAAAATAAATTTCTCTTCTTTATAACTAGTTTATTTTAGGTATTTTGTCACAGAGTTCAAATATTTCAAGCTTACTGCCATAATGACATTGATCTTCCCCTCAGAGGTCTACATCTACTACTCCATAGCAATTTGGAAATGTGGAATTCCCCACTCCATCACCCACCAGCTCTAATCTACCACCAAGTTTTCAATTCTTCTAAATACTTCTCAAATATATTGGGTTTTTTCACCTCTAGTAGCAGTATCCAACACCAAGCCATCATAATTTCTGTTTTTTCTCTTAACTGAATTTTCCTAGTTTTACTCCTAACAGTTCTACAATTAATCTTCATATATGTCATACCATACTCTTTCTTAACCCATAGATCTAATCTTGTCATCCCCCTTTCCAGATCTCTTAAATGACTTCCTGCTACTAATCCTTAATTTGGCCTACATAGCTTACAGGACCCACCCATAGTCTACATCTCCATCTTTATCTCTTCCAACTCATCCCCTGCCTTCCAGGTATGATGGCATTGTATTCATTTCCTCAAAAATGTCATGTTTTCTTCTAGTTTTTTCTATGGAAAATGTCCTTTAGTGTTAGAAGTATTGGTACACATTGAGTCAGCAAAAAAAGTTTTTTCTAAATTCAAACATAGTCTGAAGACCTAGACAAAATAGTGATAATCTAGGAAAGGACAGATCTTCCATACAAAATTCATTCAATTTTCAGTCAGTCACAGCCCGATTACATCATAACTTGGTGATCACCTGTAATAATCAATAGTCAATCACTTCCTTCTTTCTAATCATATTAGTGATTTTTCTCTAAGAATTTTTAGGTTATTTATACTTTTCTCTGGTCAATTCAGGTATTCAAGCAAAACTCTAAAAAGTGTTTTATCAGTTCTGACTATATTTTTAGAATATTACAGTTCTTGGATGGCAAACTGGTGCTACACCTCTAAAATATTTCACATTTTTAAAATGATACAACCAAGTGCTACCTCATAGTATGCAAATACCCTTTATCCTTAACATAAAGGGACTCTTCTACACTGTTAGTGAGAATGTAAGCTAGTACAACCCCTATAGAAACCAGTATGGAGATTTCTCAAAACCAAAAATAAAAATTCCATTTGACCCAGCTAGTCCCCTTCTGGGTATCTTCTTGAAAGAGTTAAAGTCATCGTATTACAGTAATATATCCATGTCCTTAATTTAAAAGTACAAACTTTATAACAGCCTTATTGTACCACCAAAAATAGAAATATATCACTGCTTTTTAGTTTCTAAAGTGTCTCTAAGTGTTTTCCCTAAATGGTTCAAATGCAATATCATTTTCTGTGACAGCCTCTGCTGATACCTTCAAAGTGCTACATCAGAATGTTCAATAACTACCTGACTAATGGACTACCTTAAAAGATAGGAATTAAAGCACAATTTATAATTTGTGAGGAAACCACATCACCATATAAAGCCAACTATAATAAAAACTCAAGAAAAGGGCTTGCACTCAATGACAATGACACCTGTCATGACACTTAACTCCAATAGGGGGACAAATATGTGTCACCAAGTAAGTGCATTGAGGTTTTGAGGGCAAACTGTGTATGGCACATGAAGGGGAGTAGGCAGAGGGCCAACTCCAATTCTATTTATTTTAGAGAAGTGGGTTATTTTAGATTAGTGGAAACCCACGGTTACTTTATCAGTATTTTTTGTTTTGAAGAGTATAAATTAAGAAACAAATCAATCTTAAAACCATAAGAAATTTGTAACAGAAAGTCTAACCTACCAGTTACAGCTTGATATTTCAAAATCAGATGCCAAGATAATAAATTTTCAGAACTACATACATTTAACTTCTTAAGATAACCATACATTATGAGTGAGTGAGTATTTGAATGTATATTCCTGTACACTGGCACTACAGAAGTACATGTTTCTGCTTTGAGCACTGTCCTAAAAAATATTAAGGTGAATTCAATTCACTAAGAAGAGAAATTGTGTGAATCTAAGTACTCATATTCATCTAAAAAAATTCCTATCTTTCCAGTTGAATTTAAATTTAAATGTACGTAAATTTTGGAAATATAAATTTAAAAATAAGAAATATGAATTCCAGGAGTCAATAGATTTCCTAACTGTTCTTGCTGCTTGAATCAACATTTTTACCTGATTGAGGACCTTCTGAAGGTGTGGGGTGCCCATACGATCAGCAATGTGTCTGTAAGCAGGATGGGAAAGGAAAAATTTCCTTTCTGCCAGCATGGCTGCTTTAATGTCCTTCTTCCCATCTATGTCCTTCTGGCTTCTGTTCACTACCCCTACATAACCTGAAACAAAACAAAGGGCTTTACACATCTTCAGTCACTTTTTCTAGGGAGACTTCAAAGCTCTTGAAGAGACCAAGTAAAAAATGCAAAATTAGTTTTAAATCATGAAGAGTAGATTGTTTCACAAAACATAATCTGAGACATCAGGAATTTAAAAAGGCTGCTGACTTGGCTAATGATAATTTTTGGATTTAAAAAAATAATATTGCTCACTTTAAAAAGCTTTATGCGTTTTAAGAATGCATGTCTCTTACCAGTTGTGTTATATACCAGGCAAATAATTACCACATTTAAAACAGAATGGTATGTATTATGTAGTATATGATGAATATTTATAACCTCCCTTCAAACCCTTTCCTTTTCCTGTCTTTTTTTAATTCCTGTTATTTTAAGAATAGTTCTCCTTTTAGATTCCTGTAACATACCATTTGGGAATATCATGCCACTCCATTAGAAGTATAGCTAATAAATTCATTCTTCACAACAGAGGAACCCAAGCGTCTCAGTGGCTTCCCCAGGTGTTCCTCTGACACATTATCAAAGAAAATCCTGTAAAAAGTACAGTACATTACCCCTGCGAAGAGGCAGCAGCTTATTTTCTAGAACATCCCTGGCATCTGTTCCTTCATCCATAAGATCCAATTTGGTGATCACTCCAATGGTTCTCAGACCTGCATCATAAACAAACACAGCATTACAACATTTGCAGAAAACTAACAAATTTGAGAGAGTGCACATTTTAATACTGAATGTAAAGCTCATATTTTCCTGCTCCTCTCTATCTTACTTTGCTTCTTATCTACTGTCACCCAGGTCTGGGAATTTCTACATGATAAAGAAGAGAGCTGCAAAATCACCTACCCATAAAATAACTTCCCATCCAAGAAAGAAAAACAAATAACTATACACAAAAGTACTTTTAAATACAGTCATGCATTGCTTAACCACAAACATATGCTTTGAGAAGTGTGCCATTAGTGTATTTCATCACAATGCAAACATCATACTGTGCACTTGCATAAAGCTAAATGGTATGGATCAGTCGCTCAAAGTTGCCTCCTGATGGGAGAGACACGGCAGACACAAGATGTATGAGGCTGCTGCCAGAGGAAGACAGCATACTGTTTTACAGTCAACATTTTTTTACAAATAGAAGAAATACACTCAAAAACAGTGCTTAATAGTATAGAGTAGGCCAGGCGTGGTGGCATGCACTTGTAATTCCACTGCTTCAAAGTCTGATGCAGGAGGATTGCAGATTAGAAGATAGCCTAGCCAATTTGGTGAGATTCTGTCTCAAAATTTAAAAGTCTCAGATAGGCTGAGAATACAGCTAAGTGGTAGTGTCCGTGGATACAATCCCTAGCACTGCAAAAACAATTCGTTATTTAACAAACAAATCACTAACAGTCATTTATTATCATTAGTAAGTATTATGTATTGTGCATAATTATAGGTGATACACATTTATACCTCTACACTGCAGTAGGTTTGTTTATATCAGCACCCCAAAAATACATAACCAATGTACTGTACTACAGTGTTACAACAGATATGGTGTCACAGGCAATAGGAATGTTTTGGCTCCATCATGATCTCATGGGACTGCTGTCATAAATATACACTGTGTCTTGAACCAAAGTCATTATGCAGCATGTAACTATGAGCTTATTTGTGAACTCTGCATGAATGGAAACTAACTTTCCTTTTAACTTTCTTCCCAAATACTCCATCTAATATAGATGCTTTATTTTTTATATATTATATTATCAAAAGCAAACAAACAAACAAGTAGGTTGTCCATGAACCAATGACTAGAGTGTGTCAGAAACCAAGGATTATTACTGATCCAGTTCTGAGTACTTAAAGTGAACAAACAAACAAATAAATAAATCAGTTACAGGATAGTGCTGTCATTAGAAATAAGCCTACAGGTCTCACAGTATTTGCTGTTTTTTAGAAAATGAAATATGACTTAATGAAAAGAAGACTAAACCAGGAATTCTGAAACTTGGATTCTACTCTGAAGGCAAGCCACTTAACACTCTGGGTCTCAATTTTCCTCCTCGGCAAAACAAAGATTTAAAGACTATGAATTCTAAGGTTACTCCCAGTAAGCAAACAACATTAGAACCTAGACATTTTATGCAGCACTTCAAATATATGGCATTTCTCCTTGGCTTTGTTCATGAGACTGACAGTACTTGCTCAGCAATAGATAATGGCAAGTACTTCCTTGGATGCCCTGGTAAGCCTGGTTACTTGAATATAGATTACCTTTTGTCCAAAACTACTCCAAAGTAATAATGGCTAATATCTATTAAGCCAGCTATGGTTTTAAATGGTTTGTATATCTTTAATATTCTAACCTAAAAAATAATACAGCTACACATTTTTGAAGATGAGGAAACAAAGGTACAGGGAGACTAAATTTGCCTGAATCATAGAGTCATATATAGGTAATGAGCCCAGGCACTCTAGAGCCCAAGTTTATAACCAATATGCTTCTCACAGTGAAAACAGACAGACAAACCAAAAAGCTTAAAGCAAGTAAGTCAAAAAGGAAAGAAAACTGAAAAAAAAAAAAAAAAAGGAAACCCAGAAGGATGAAGTCTAACTAACAAACCAGAAAAACTACAAAACTGAATTCAAGAAAATCGATAATATAAGAATCCCAGAAGTGAGGTAATTTATATTAAAGCATCTCAGAGAGATCCAGATCCTGAATATAATGGAGAAGGATGGTAACAGCCAAGGCTGAAAACAGGAGCACTGGATGAAAGCAATCAGATTTTCATTGCTAACATAGCTGGACACTGTTCTTGGTCCACCCTCGCAGAACTACGTAGGTTCACGTTTTTGGAAAGACTGAGCTAGAGAAATCTCTGAATTCAAGGGCATCAGTCCTAAGGGCATTAGGTATGGAAAGAGGCTGGTTAACAGAATTTCAATATACTGGACAGTAAGATTCTTTTCCCCCTCAGTCCAGTTCCCTACTTGAACTTTAAGTAAGAGATTGCTGGCAGAGTTAGTGTTCCAATATCCCTCTACCTCTTCCAAGCAAGACACTGTAAAAACTTTGTCTAGGGAGAGTCCTCATTCCAAGAGAAAAACATAGGTGCTGACATTCAGAGGAACCCAAATTTCTAAAATCTAATAAATTGCCCTGTTGTGCAGTCTACCACTCAGTATGTCCAGCACACTCACATAGTGGTTTTGAGCATCCAACCACCTATTAATAATTTATCTACAACTACAAATGGTACCACAGATTTTGTCAGAGACCAAAACAGTGAAAATAGGAGAAAATAAAGATAATGCAAAATATGAAAGAAAACCTTATTACTTTATTAATATTCTGCCGGGGACTTAGTTCAGTGGCATAAGCACCTGTCTGGCAGGCGCAAGGGTGTGAGATCCATTTTCAGTACCAAAAAAACACACAAAAAAACAAGACAGAGTCTTCATTAATACCCTTAAAGAAAAAGAAAAAATCACTGCGCTTATGGAACAGAAACAGAATACCATAAAAGATACATTCAGATACCCCAAAAATCCCAAAAATTAAAATACAAGAAGGAAAAATATTGGCAGACTAGTTGGAAAATGAAGTTAAGGAAGTCTTCCAGAAGATAAAAGAAAAAGAAGTAATAGGAAAGGAAAAACATTTTTTAAAACTAAGAAATGACCATGAAGATCTGAATAATTGACGTTGCACAGAAAACAGATCAAACAAAAGCAATTAGAAAGTAGAGACAGCCTATTTAAAGAAGTGACCTATAAAGTTAGAGACAAGACCTTATAAATTGAATGAACTCAGCAAGTGCCCAACACAAAAGGAAATACACGAACTTATCATTGCAATTTTAGGACACTAGGAACAGACAAAAGATCCTAAAAAGCTCCTAGATAAATTTCTAAAAGTCATATAAAAAGTGTTGGAAATCCGTGTAGTATCGGAATTCGCAGGAGTAAACTGGAAACCCAAAAAACAATAGAGTTACTTGTTTTCAAAATTCCAAAAGAAAGTAATTTCTAAGCTAGAGTTCTACACTATCAATAAATGTGATGGTGGACAAACATACGCTCAAACTTGCAAAATCCCCAAATATTTTACTCCTCCTTCTCTTTTTCTTAATCAGCTATTAAAGGATTCATTCCATAAAACAAGGACAAAAACTAAAAAAGAAGTCCAAGAAACAGAAATACAACCAAGAAAAAAGAAAATTTTCAGGATGGTATAGATCCCAGAACAGAATTATAAAGGTACTAATAAATATCTACTGGAATGAAAGGAGACAGTTTTCAAGAGATGTTTACACACACACAGACTCACACAAATTATGGTGATACGATCCTAGTGCCTAATATTTTTAAAGATCTTGAGAGTTAGACTTCTGCAGAAGGGTCAAGAAAGCATTAATGCCAGATAGATAGATAGATAGATAGATAGATAGATAGATAGAACAAAAGTGAGACAGATAGTACATGATTCAGCAATGAATAACATTTTCAGAATTATAAAAATTCATACAACAAATGATTATGTCATCATATTGGAATGGGGGGAGAGGAGTGTGTATGTGTGTGCATACCAGAAAGTCAAATGAAAATATAAAAAGTTAAAAACAAAATAAAACATGAAAACTACAATGAATAATATATTACATAGAAACATGGAAGTAAATATCAAAAGAAACAGCTAAAAGGATTGAAAGTAGCTAGAGATCAGTGATAAGGAGTTAAGAAGGATGAACAAGGAACTGAATTTTTATTAACAGCCCTTGAGACTGACTACATATATACATATATAAACATACACACACACACACACCTATACATAGTGTATAGCCTATATATAGCATATGTAGATACAGCATGTACATACACACACACACACACACCTATATATAGTGTATAGCCTATATATAGCATATGTAGATACAGCTTTAAGAAAAATAAAAGTTGACTATAAAAGTGTTTTCATTACTACTACCTTATTTCTGAAAAGGTGGCCACATCTACACTTAATGGTACATCAGAAATGGTGAAGGAGACTATTTGCCTTTCCACAAATGCACAGCTTAAAATAATCAGTGAACTTCTGCTGGCAGACTCACTACCTGCATAGATGGATCTCAAAAAGCTATTGTCAGAAGAGATTTCAAAAGTTTTAAAAGAAATCTCCAGGAAACCTAAAGACCTGGATAAAACAGAGTACATTGTTCAACTCTGATTGTGTGCCAGCTTCACAAAGGACACAAAATAAAAACCATATGTGATAGGTACTATTGTTTTCTCAATTATACATATTGAGAGAAGTGAGAGTTGGAGAAGAAAACTATACTTGCCTAAAAAGTGTGTTATGGCTTGTTTAGAAGTCTCCCCAAAGCCTCATGTGGTCATAGGTGGGGCTTACTCAGAGGTGGCTAGATTTATAGTGACACTGGAACTGATTCAAGGTGCAATGCTAGGATCAAGGGCACTAGGATTAAGGGTATGAGTGCTACCCACCCTAAGTAGCCTGGTAAGATATAAGGTCCAGAAAGAGCTGTGGTCATCCCTTGGTGCTTTGCTACCTTCTACCCACCATGAACTGTTTCTCCCCTGGGATGTCAGCCTGCCTTGGAGCCAGTAGATTATGAACTGAAAAATCTACAAACTATAAACTAAATAAATTTTTCCTACCTTAACTTCAGACATGATGTGTTTTGTCTCAGCAATGAGAAAAGGAACTAAGAATTTGGTACCAGAGCAGTGGGATCATTGTTGTGACTATACCTGACCAAGTGGTTTAGAAGTCTTTAGAACTGGCTTGTGGGAAAGGCAAGAGTTAGGAAAGGTTTGAAGATGCCAGCTGAAAAAGTAGAGCTGAAACACATGAGTTGTACTGGATGGTAGATTCTCATCAGAACTCAGAAGACCAGAAGGCTTAAGGAAATGATCAGTAAAGACCAGGCTCAGGAGGTTTCTGCTGGGAAAAAGACTGCATTGGTTGTTGGACTCTAGATTATGTGTGTCATGATTCAGCAGAAAGTATCTTCATTTTATCCCTGTTTAGAAACTTTGCCTTCAACCAAGATTAAGGGTGGCAGACTAATTAATCTTGCTAAACAAATTTCAAAGCAATCAAATGTTGAATTAGTGGCATGGTTACTGTCAGGGGCTTTTAGCCAGATTTATGTTGAGAATCAAGAGCAAAGATGCCAGTGGGATGATTCAAAACACTGTGAGTTTGACCAGAAAAGAAGCTGCAGTGAAACTGCAGCCTGCAAAGATGGAACAGAGGAGAAACTGGTCGCTGAAAAAAACTAGCAAGAAAAAGTCAAGTACTTCAGAAAAAGATAACAAAAAAATGGCCTGAGGACAACAAAGGAACCAACAGGATTCCAGCCTTCGCAGCCTCAGAGTTGCAAAAGCCAAAGACTGTTTTGAGAAGATAGCCCGAGAGCGCCATGTTCCAGAATGGCAGCAGCTAGGGAAGTCGTTCCTCAGGATTTGGTTCACAGGCACTCAACTCCTATAGCCAAGGAAGAAAGAAGCCTGGCTACTGCTTCAGCTGGCAGCAGACCTTGACATTATTCATATGAGGCTGGTTTTAGATGCATACAGAATGCAAGAGTTGTAAAGTCAGAAAGGTTTCCACCCAGATTTCAGAAGGCCTGCAAGGCCAGCCAGTGTATCCCTGAGAGGGCACTGTGTGAAGCTATAAATGTGAAGGAAAAAGTGCAGTAGAAACCCCAAAATTTGGAGAAGCCAGGAATGTGGATCATCTGGGGAAAACTTCAAGGAGAGAGCAGAGCCAGCCCAAGAAAGAATTCATGGAAGCTAAAACCACCCACAGTTCCCACAGAGGCAGAGTCACTGAAGCCCTTTAGAGTTCATGTCTTGCCACAGATTGTCTCAGATGCTGCACATTGAACTACAGAAATTTATGTCTGCCCCCTAGATTTTAGACTTGTTTAGGTCCCATTCCTTTGTATCTCCCTATGAATATCTTTTGGAATGCTAACGTTCATCTTATGCCATTCAATATTGGAAGTGTTTAACTTTCTTTTCATTTGTACAGAGACTCTCAGTTAAAAGTTTTCCTTAAATCTCAGAAGAGACTTTGAACTTGGATTTTCCAGTATTGCTGAAACTGTTAGGATTTTGGCAACTCTTGGAGATAGACCAAATACCTTTTGCATAAAGAAATATGTATGAGTCTCTGGGGTACCAAGGAAAGAATGTTATAGCTTGTGTTTAGATGTTCCCCCAAAGCCTCATGAAATCATAGTGGAGCTTATTCAGAAGTGGCTGGATCTAGAATGTGTGACACTGAAATTAATTCATGATGCAATAGTAGGATCAAAAGTACTAGGATTAAAGGCATGAGTGCTACCCTTTCTAAGTAGCCCAGATAAGATATAAGGCATAGAAAGAGCTGTGGTGGTCTTTTGTTGCTTTTGCTACCTTCTGCCCACTGTGAACTGTTCCTCTTCTGTGATGCCTGTCTACCACGCCATCCTACCTTGGAGCCAGCAGATTATGGACTGAAACCTCTGCAAACTATAATCTAAATAAATCTTTCCTCCATAAAGTTGCACATCAGATAATTTTTCTCAGCAGCAAAAAAAATCACTAAAACAGAGGCACAACCTATATGGATGAAATTGGTGCTTGAATCCAACAACCTAATTTTATTGTCAATTACTGTTTTTCTGCCAATTCTTAGCTAATTTCTATCAGTAAATAGCTGTGCAGTTGCTTAGGAACTTAGTTCGGTCATCTTGGCCTGTTTATCTACTGAACTAAAAGCCTCTTTCAAGTCCAAAATTCTGGAAAAAGCAATAACTTCCAGATTGAGAAGAGATCATGTGCAGTAATAAATTTAGAACAATTTAATGTAATTCTTCCCTTCCTACTAAAGGGAAAATAAACACAATATATTAAGAGGTAATAAAAATTGTGATAATTGTGTTTTAATTATGCTTCTCTTCAGTAAAGAATAACCACAATGATAATTGCCAAAGAGTCCTGATGAAGACCTTACAAAGACACACAAGGCACTTCAAAAATCTGATATTTACATAGCACGAAGGTTACGTGCACTGGCTCAAGGGTCAGACTGTCTGTAGCCCTTGCTGGCTTATCAGCAGGAAACTGTAAAATGACAACCACACATTATAGAGTATGTATATTGTCCTGGGAAGATTATTACAACAGTCTCTTTAACTCTCAAAAGACTGTCATTCTGAGGGATGAATTACTATATGGTCTCTCTAACGTATCAAGGAGAAGGAAATAATAACAGTCCTGTGATTTAAAACTGAGTAATGGGACTCCAGCCTCGAAAGTGAGGAGCTTAGATGCTACTGGCCATTCTCATAACATATAAAAGACAGAACAAACTGAAAAATCAACATCCCTTTATAGATCTTTCAGAGATATGAGCTCACAGAACATGCTGCTATCAAAATTTTACAAGGATAGGTGAACACAAGAATCATAAATTATCAGAGCAGGAATCTATGAGCAGAAAAACAAGACCCATTAAGATGACTCAATTATATGTTACATACAAAAATCTATTCTAAATATAAGAATACATACAGATTAAAAGTAAATGGGTAGGGAAAGATAACATGCTAGCACCGATGAAAAAGTGGGAATAGCTATAATAATTTCAAACACATATGAAAAGTTCTGCTCAGCGAAAACAGTATTAAGAGTGAGAAGACAAGTCACAGATAGGAAGAAAATATTTGCAACACACACAGACATCTGATAAAGAACTGTTCCCCTAAAATATACAAATTAACTCATACAACAACAAGAAAATAAACAATTCAATTTTAAAAGTGAAAGAGCACCTGAGTAAATACCTCACCAAAAAAGATAAGCAGAAAGTGAGTAAATATATGGAAAAATATTCAACATTGTCATTGGGAAACAGCAATTAAAATAACCATAAGGCACCACTGCACATCTATAAGCAAGGCCTAATCTATAAAACTGACAACAGCAAATGTTGACGATGAAGGGGAGGATAATAACTTTCATCTGTTGCTGATAGGAATGGAAAATAATACAACCACTCTGGAAGACAGTTTGTTGATTTTTAACAAAACAATCTTACCATTTGATCCAGGAATTGTGTTTCCCTGTATATGGATTCATGAGTTAAAATTTTTGTCCACATCAAACTTGTATATGGATATCTATAGCAGTTTTATTTATAATTGCTAACATTTGAAAGCAATCAAGATGTCCATTGTACATTAATGGATAAACTGTGGTACTTTCAGACAATTGAATACTACACAGTGCTAAAAAATGAGCAATCAAGCCATGAAAAGACATGGAGAAAACTGAAATGTGTATTAACAAGTGAATAAAGCCATTCTAAAAAAAATCTATATACGGTTTGATTGCAACTGTCTGGCAGTCTGGAAAAGGCAAAATCATAGCAAGAGTAAGATTAGTATTTGCTAGGGGTAGAGGGGAAGGGAGGAATTAAAAGGATTTTTTTCTTGGTACTGGGGATCGAACCCACAGCCCTGCACCTACTAGGCAGGCACTTATGCCACTGAGCTAAATCTCCAGCCCCAGAAAGAATTTTTTTAAGACAATAAAACTATTCTATATGATACCACAATGATAGACATATGTCCTTGTTCAAAACTGCTGAAGTTACAACACCAAGAGTGAATCCCAATGTACACTATGAACTTTGGGTGATAATGGTTTATCAATATATGGTTCATCAATTATAACAAATGCACCACTCTTGTGTGGAATACTGATAGTGGGGAAAGCTATACAATGGGAGCGTTTGGAAACTATTCGTACTTTTTGATATATTTTTGCAGTGTACATGAAACTTCTCTAAAAGTAATTATACTAGTCAAAAAAATTGGAAAGAGTAACATAATATGTAAAGTATGTGGAACATAAAACCATTTAACAAATAAATGCTGTGATCCCACCAGCTCCATTTCTCACCAGGATCTGTAACAGATACTAATTCTAATCTCCAGTCAGGCCCAACAACTTTCAGTTCTCCACGTGATCATTATTCTTGCCTCCTCGTGCTCACAATGCTATTACCTTCAGTTCTGTTTATCTTTACCTTCTTTTCTTGGTCAAATCCTACCCATCCTTCAAAATTCCTTTCATGTCCATAGGCTCCCAAAAACATAAGGTCTATTCTCTTTGCTGTTACAGCTCTTCTTACACTCGCTTATATGTTCGTATTACTCATTAAGCCATGAACTTGTCAAGGACAGAAACTACACAGAATCTATACATTCTGAGTCATTTATATAATGCCAAACACAAAATGAAAACTCAATAGATGTTGTCTTAGTTACTTTTTCCTCATTGTTGAGGCAAAATACCCAACTCTCAAAGAGTTAAAGGCAAAAAAGTTTATTTCAGCCCACAGTTTGCAGCGGTTTAAATCCATCATCAGCTTGCGGCAAGGCAGGGTGATATTGCAGACAGGCATCACAGAGGAGAAAAAGTTTATGGTGGGAAGAAGGTAGCAAAAGCAACAAGGGACCACCACAACTCTTTCTGTCCCTTGTATCTTATTCAGGCTACTTAGGGCAAGTAGCACTCACACCCTTAATCCTAGTGCTCTTGATCCTAGCATTGCACCATAAATAAGTTTCAGTGTCACAGACTCTAGGTCCAGTCACCCCTGAATAAGCCCCACCTATGACTGCATGAGGCTTTGAGGGGACATCTAAATGCAAGCCAACAGATGTCTATTTATTAAATGAATAAATGAACAAAAAGCATAAGTGTATTTGTCTTGGAATCAGATGAGAATTAACATACAAATTTCAAAGAAGACATAGGATATCATTCTACCATATTACCTACATTTGCTGCTATCATAGTGATTTTCTTAAAAGAATGCAGTTGATTTTCCATTTTATAAGTGCAACTAATTTATAAGTAGCATATTGTATCATCTAATTAAGAAATGAGACAAAACCAAGCCACAAACCACATTATCAGTTACCAGAAAATTAACCTGGAACACTGTGTACACTGAAATAACAGCAATGAAAAAAAATCAACATAGTGTTAATGTAAAAATATATACAACAAAATTTAAAACAGACAGGAAATCAGATGTCCTTCAGTTAATTCATTTTTTGTTTTGGGTTTTGATGGGATTTTGGGAGGATTTGAAATAAATGTTCTTTCTGTTTGGCAAATATTATGGAAACATTTATTTCTGAAAGCAATCAGAGGTGAATAGGAAGAATTTGATTTTTTCTATAAGTTTTCCATGAATATTATTCTTTTATTACCTCCAACTATTTGGAATAGCAGTTTTCATTCTCAAAATTATCAGATGTTATTATTTTCTATGATACTATGTAAAATATTAAGTAAGTAATAGAAAACATAAAACTTATGGTCACTATGCCAATAGAGACTGTATCTTGATCACCAGTACAGTCCAGAGTTTAACAAAGTATTTGGAAGATGCAGTATTTCTGGAAGGAAAAGAGAAGAAAAGAGAGTGAGAAAGAAGAAACAAGGAAAGAAAGGAAGGAAGGAAGGAAAGAAGGAAGGAAGGAAGGAAGGAAGGAAGGAAGGAAGGAAGGAAGGAAGGAAGGAAGAAAGAAAGAAAGTTACTTCAAAAATAAGAAAATCTATTTATAAATTATACATTTACTGAGAAATCCTACTTCAAAAAACAGTCACAAAGAAACAAAACAGAAAGACTCCACATGCACTTAAATCCTCAGCTATTCGTTACATGAATCCATCTTCTTCTTCCTTCATTGGTACACAACTAACTTATATTTCCAAGCCTTGTGGACAATTGAGTTACAGTTTCCCAAACATTATGCCTGCAACTGAGTTCCAGCCAGTGGAATGTGAATAGAAGTGACATGCATTTCTAGAACTGGTCTATCTAATTCCCCACCTCCATTCCTGCATGCTTTCTTGCCTCAACTTACTGGTTACATGCATAGTAGGCCCTAAGTCCCTCAGCACGACAAAGTAGGAAGATTCTGGATCTCCAAAGGACATCATAGAGAACAAATACCATGGCATAGTAAGGTTAAATGGTAAGGTAAAAAGTATTACAAATTAGAAAGTTTCTTACTTTGTAAACCTGATGCACGTGATAACTTGTAAAGTAACCTAGTTAAAAGAAGTTAAAAGAAGAAACTATTGGGATAAGTCAGAATATTAATTTGTCTTGACGGTTCCTTGCTGCTTAAAGCAAAGTATTTCAGGAAGATACTAGTTTGTATAAGAACTCTGTCACTTTGTTAGTAAAAATACAAGATTTTAGAGAAAATCTAGAAGATTGAATTCACTCATTTTTTAAAAACACCTGTTTTAGTGACTCAAGCAATAAAAAAGACCAAAAAGTTCCTAATCAGTAAAAATACACTAAAAATTTTCAGGCAGGAAAAGTTTTTGTAATTTCTTCTTTGGAGTATCAGAGAATAATAAAATTCAGACAGCTCTTTCTTCTGTCCACTACTAGAAAACTATATATCCCTCACAATATATTACTTGTACATATATATCCTAGAATATATATCATATATAAGACATATATATATATATGAACCAATTGCTTCCAGACAATAAACACAGGTTTCACAGGACTGTGATACATGAGAGAAGAGAAACAAAATGAGCCATATAATTACCCACTTTCTATTTGAAGACTGTCATAGGTTAGATATAAATGACCTCCAAAATCTCATGTGTTCACAGGTGGGGTTTTCAGAGAGTGACTGGATCCTGGAGGTGCTACACTCACAGCTGAATATGCTGTTAAGAGATGGGGCCTGGTTGGAGGTGGGTCACTGGGGACATGACCTGGAAGTGTATTCTTGTCCCAGGTTCCTCCTTTTGTCCTCTTTCTGCTTCCTTCCTACCACGGGTTGAACAGTTTTCCCTCTGCCATGCCCTTCCACTATGCCATTTTTGCCTTGAAGCCAGCTAACTGTAGAGTGCATCCTTTGAAAACGTGAATCAAAATAAACCTGTCTTTCTTTAGATTGGAAATGTCAGGCATTTTGTCCCCATTATGGGAAAGTGACTAATACAAAGGAGATTTCTGACTGTAGTACAAAGAGGAAGCATCATGCAGATAACATAAGTAATGCTTAATCGAGGTGACACAGATTAGAGTCTAAGGAGACCAAGGCATTAGATTTGCAGCATATCGTACCAGTTTAAAGGAAGGCAAATAAAACAAGAGTTCCAGAAATGTTCACAGGACTCCTGTTGAGTTTTCATTTAAATATATGCATATATAAGTTAATACTAAGCGTGGTTAGTCAAAAGACAGCTCCCGAAGTAGTATAATCCAAAAAATATTCAGATCCATGGGTCACACAGGGATGGGAATCATTTAAATTCCTACTGGCTAAAATGAAGAGACTTTATTGAATATGGAGTGCTTATAGAAACAACAGAAGGATCAGGCCTTGGTAAACTCTACTGCAGACCTGCACTGAAAATAAATAAATAACCTTAAAAATGTGCATTAAAAAATCAAACTGATCACAAAATTATGTTCAACACACTTTTAAAATACAACACTGTTTCTCTGGTGTGAGAAATCAAAAGTGTAAATAAGGACCAAAATGTATAATAGGTATTGTGTAGCAGGAGGAAAATGATCAAATGGGGAGGGGAACAAGGAAGACGGGAGGAAGAAGGAAAAAAGGGAAAAGTAAAAAAAAAAAAAAAAAAAAGAGAACAGAAGGAAAATACGGAAACAAAACTTTGTAAATGGGGAGAGGAGGAGGGGTTGAAGGGAGAGTAGGGGCAAGGGGAAAAAAACAAGTTATATCGTGTACAGGTACAAATTCTCTATGATGAATATGATCATTATACATATCTAAAATGTAACAATAAAATCTAATTTAAAAAAAGTAAAAAAAATAGAGTTAAATTCACCATTCAGTAAAGTAAATTTCAAAATACAAAACATTTCATCAAATACTACTAGGTATACGAAGTTGAAAGAAAATCTGGCCCACTACTGGTATTTAAAAGAAAAATCTCTCAATAGACTTTCACTTAGAATCAATGAACTTCACAAATGACTTTAAAACAATTTTAACAGTTATTCATTGAATGCTGAAGAATATAAAAGAAAACATCATCATAATAAGAAAATAAAAAGAACAATAATTGGAAAATATATTTGATGAAAATGATAAACCCACAAATCTAAATCATAAATAGTATCAACAGCACCAAGGCACATTATAATTCAACTGATACCAGTGACAAAAAAGTCACAAAAGCAGACTTAAAACAATAAATGAGATGTAAAAATATAAGAATAAATGCAAATTTTTCATCAGAAAATATGAAAGCAATGGTATATTAAAAGACATTAAAGTACTAACAAAAAATTATCACCTGAAATTCTATACCCATAATATTTCTTCCCCATTTTTAACCTTTGAAAAATAATCAGCTATTGAAAGCAAAACAGAATAACCATGCACTCCAGGTATCATTTATAACATGTAGAAGACAAATAGCAAGTCAACAGACTTAAGTACAATGATATTGATAAGTACATTGAAAGCAAATGGGTTAAACACTACAATTAAAAGGCAGCCACTGAAGTTTGGGTTAACAAAAAAAGTACCTAAGAAAAACTTGATAGAATTGAAAGGAAAAATCAAAGAATCCACAAATCTCTTCAGAGAGCTAAACTTTCTATCTCACTGACTAAAAGAACAATGAAAAAAATCAAGAAAAATACAAAATTTAATACTATCAATACACTTTTTATCTAAAGTCCATCTATAGAAGACATCATCCAATAATAGTAGAATATATTTTCCCTCCAAATATATGTTGGTCATTCATCAAGATGAACCATGTATGCTACCACCAAACAAATCTCAATAATTTTAAAAGAAATAAAATCATATAGAAATTAATGTCAGAATTGTATCTGTAAAATCTTAAAGAACATATCCCTCTCCGTGGATCAAAAGGAAAGTTAATGGGAAATTTTTTAAATACCGTCTTAAACTTACCATGATTTAACTTATGATGTATTTACTTTATTATAGTGCAAAAGCAACACACATTCAATGGAAACACTTAGAAGTTTGATGTTTTTCCTGAACTAACAATACCGTATGTGGTACAATGAACTCTTGTAATGCTAAGCAATGGCAACAAGTCACACTTCTAGCCAGGCTATCCCAAACATAAACAAACAATATGCTACAATGTATTGTATTGCTAAATTATGATGCTTGGTAGGTTAAGTATTTTAAATGCATCTTTAATTTATGATATTTTCAAATTACAATGGATTTATGAGGACATAAATCATGTACACCAAGAAGCACTTATACTACAAACTGAATAAAATAAAAGATCACTGAATCAAAATTTATAGTATGCAATTAAACTAAAGACTTAGAAAGAAGTATATAGCTTTAAGATGCTACTATTGCCAAATAAAAAATGTTTAAAACTAAAATCTAAGATTCCGTTTTAAGAAACTAGAGTCAGAAGAGCAAATTAAATTTAACATCAGAAGTTTAACTAATGAAGAGTGGAAGTGAGTGAAATACAAAGCAAATAAGCAATAGATACAATCAATTAAACCAAATGGTTATTCTTTGAAAAAAATCAATGTCTTGGTCATTTTCCTTAACACTTAGACAAAACACCTAGCACCCATGACTTAGAGAAGGAGTTTATTTTGGCTCACAGTTTAGTCCATGGTTAGCTGGGTCCAAAGCAGAAATGCCCTTGTAGTAGGGCCTGGATGGAGGAAAGCTGCTCACATCATGGAGGGCATGAAGCAGAGAGAGAAGGAAAGTGCATGGGAGGGAGATACACTCTTGCAGATCCCACCTCCAGTGACCTGCCCCTTTCAGCTAGAACCCTACCTCCTAAAAGCAAGTCAGTTATAACTTCCCCATGATCAAATCACATTTCAAATGCCTAATCTCTGAACACATGAGGCTCTTGGGTGTTAGCTAGATCTAAACCATAATAACCAATAAAATCATCTACACTCACTCTTGATCCAATTTAATACTGGAGATCCTAGCTAAAGCAAGAAAAAATCAAAGTTTACAAAAAAAATTAAAATCTTTTAAATACAAATATCATGAATACACATGCAGACTATTTCTGAGAACTTTCAAAGGCTACTATATGGGTTTGATCCTGTGTCCCCACCAAGGCCTCATGTAATCTGGACAGGGCTGAGTCTGGTGTTTGTGATCAGTTTGTTGTCTAGAGCTGGGCTTGGTGATGTGAGTGTTGCACCCACCCAGGTGTGAAGCCAACATACAGTGTAAGGGTGAGAAGAAGGCGTGTCTTTGTTCTTCTCTTGCCAGTTTGCCTTGCTGTTGTGGCAGCCATGAATGGCAGTCCCACCATGCCATGCTGCCTTGGAGCCAACTAAGTATGGACTGAAACCCCTGAGAACTGCAAGAAATAAACTTTTCCTTCCCTAATTTTGGACATGAGGTATTTTGTCTCAGGAATGAGTGAAAAGTAACAAAGACAGCTACCAAAACCAATAAGTGAGTTTATTAAGGTAATTTAATATGAGGTCAATACACAAAAATAAGTGTTACCTCTATATATAGGCAGCAAACAATTTGAAATTAAAATTGTTCTTAAATAATATTTGCAATGCATCCAAATCATAAAGTACTAGAGATATGTTTAAAATACATATGTGTAAGACATGCAAACTGAAAACTGTAGTACACTCCAAAGAGGATCTAAACAAATGCAGAAATGCTATTCTCACATAACTATAGCACTCACTGATTTGAAAAATTCAAAATTTTTATGTCAATTCTCTCCAAACTGGTCCACAGCAGTGCTTTCCAATGGAATTTACTGCAGTTACAGGGATATACCAGGCATGTCATCCTTCCAATACAGAACCTTTTTACCATATGAAACTTAATACTTGTTTTTTGGTGTAACTGACAAACCAATTTTCAAATTTTCTTTCATTTTTAATTAATTTAAATTTTAATAGCTATCTGTAAAGAGAATCTAGCATACTAGACAGTGCCAGCTATAAATTTAATATAATTTCAAACAACCCAAAAAGATTTTTGTAGAAACTGATAAGACAATTTAAAAATTAAAATGAATATACAAAATATCTACAATAACAAAAGAAATAATGAAAAGTCCCACACATACTGTTTCAGAAACTACACGGATAAGTATAAAGCTACAGTAATTAGATGTGGTATTAGCATAATGACAGTCACACTAACCAATATAATAGAATTTTGAGTTTAGAATTGTAGATTTACTGAAAAAAGAAAGAAAAAGAAAAAAATGTATGTGTATCTATATACACAAGATAGCTAAAATAATCATACTACTAATTGCTATTAGTTCATTGAAAAGAACAGTTTGTGCTTATATAGTTTGATCAATTTTTCATGCCTATATTTTGCAGTCTGAGCATCTACTTTGAAGATAACGATATGCAATATATTAACCATGGCTAACCTCCTATTATCTTGTTTTAAAATTCTCCATTATTGCTTTTTTTGTTCTCTTTAAAATAAAATTTTAAAAATGTAGATTTAAGTAAAATTGAGCATATTTATACATGCACAAACATAGATATATAATTGGCTTTGAACAAAAATATCCATGCAGTTTAATGAAGAAAGGACAATGTATTTGAAATACATGGTACAGGAACCATCATATCTCCATATGGGAAACAATGAACTCTGATCCTTCACACCATGTTAAAAAAAAAAATTACAGGCCTAAATTTAAAGCTAAACCTATAAAATTTCTAGATCAAAGTATAGGAAAAAATCTTACCAAAATGGCATTTGGCAAAGATTTCTTAGAATAAAAGAATCAACTATCTAAGGAAAATTTATAATTTGGACATCAAAATTAAAACTTTTTCTTCAAAAGATCTGGCTAGTGAATCTGGGCAGGTAGACTGTGAACTAAGGAAATGTTATCAATATATAATAAAGATGTGCATCAAAATACATTTTTTAATACTTGTAACAGTACCAAAAAAGCAACCTAATTTAAACAAGGGGAGTTGGGAGATAACTCAATGGTACTGTGCATGCATAGCATACGTGAGACCCTGGATTGGATCTTCAGAACCACAAAGTAAATAAATAAATAAGCAAAAGATTTGAATAAATATTTTACAAAAGAAAAAAATATGTATGAACAGCCTTATATAATTACCCAACAATTCCACTCTTATAACCCATGTGGAATGAAATATACAAACATTTCATTAATTTACATTAATGAAACATAGTAAATGTTTACATTAATATTTATGGCAGCCAGTGTGATAAGCTGAAAGAAAAAACATGTATATATGTATGTATATGTATATATAAAAAATAGTTAAAATAGTTAAATTATTTATGGTAGCTTTGTCTGTAATAACCTAAAACTAGAAATAACTAAATATCCATCAACAAGTAAATGCAATGACAAAGTGTGGTATATTCACACAATGAAATGTGAGTCACCAGTTTTAAAGAATGCACTTTTGACACATGCAGTGGTATAAATGGACCTCTAAAATGTTATACTGGACAAAAGAAGCCAGGTACAAAGAGTGCTTATGTATGACTCCATTTCTATAAAACATTAGAAAATCTGAATGCAATATATAGGACAGAAAACAGTTCAGTGTTTTCCTGGAGTGAGGTCTAAGACTAAAGAAAGACAGAAGTAACCCAAGGAAAGCTAGCTTATGAGTGATGGAAACTCTTTTAACTTGTTCAGGCTGGTTAACTTGTGACTAGTTAATACCACCAAATCTCTCTTGTTAAACATCTTCCCTTATACCCAAACCAAATCCAAGCACCCCTGGCCACCTGTCCTCATAGAATAGGAATTTCTTCAACAGCACAAGTTTCTGTTAAGTCAGTCCCCTCTGGGATCTCATTAAAAGGGAACATGATGTGCATTATTGACACTTCTATTGACATTAATCTCAAAAATCATGACCTTTAAAAATAAAATACACAAACTCACACACAATTGCATCAGTATATAATTTTGGAAGGGTTGGCTCTGGCTTTGCACATCATAATGGCTTATATAGGTGATGATCCATCCACCAATGTACAAAGAGCCAAGCGATAGGACTGGCAGCCCTAAGAAACAGTAAGACAGAAGTTTAAAGGTTAATGTTACTGAGTGAGACTGTAGCTTAGTGGGCATACACTTTCCGAAACAGTCATAGTTACCGGGGCTTTTAAAAAAGTCTTTATCACAAAAATTCCTGATGGAAAAATAACTTCACAGGTATGAGACCCAGTGGTCACTAACCCACATTTTAACCAATGAACAATGTATTTTTTGCAACACTCTCATATAACTGATTAAGCACTAGTCACTCTTCTAAGTACTTTGTAGACACCAATTTATTTAACATAACAATAATGCTATAAAGAAGGTATTATTATCCCTATTTTATAAATAAGGAAACTGAGGTCCAGAAAGATTTAGAAATTTGTCCTTAATTACATGATCAAAATGCACAGAGCTAAAATTTAGTAGGGCCAAATTTTAAACTCTGGCAGTATGACTCCAGAGTTTGCGCTATTAACAATGAGACTGTATTGTTTTGAAATGTGATGTTTATATTTTATGGTTTTATTAATGGGAGTTCTTATTAAGACAAAATTTCTTTGGAATGTTTCTCTGCTATTTTAGCAGAACAGCTTAGACTTTCACTTCAACATGCTGCCTGCTTCCTCCTCTTACCTATCTGCCAATTCTTTTCACTGTGCCATCTGGAACCATCTTTACTATCACCAAATTACTCCAACACATCCACGCTCTGGTCTAAATAACATTTTTCACCAGCTGGTCTCCAATTTAAACTGATTCTCTTCTTTATGCACCTTATACATAGACCATATTTTCCCCAGGATCCACGAAGGCAAGGGTTAAAGACTAGAGATTTAAATGTTTCCTTATTCCCTAGTGCTTTTCCAAACCAAATTCTTCTACCAGTACATAAAAACATTGATTTGGAGCTGGACATCATCTAGTTACAGTGTCCTCTATTTCTGGTCATTGCTGTCATCTATCATACATCCACATAGCCACTATAAACACATTTACAATTTGTTGACTGTTGTAGCATCCTGGTATTCCTTACCACTCTTAGTTCCACCAGTACAGGCAGCATCAACGTACATAAACGTGCTGTGCATAGTTCTCTATTTGGGTCTCTGACCCTCCCACTCAATGATTCTCAACTATGTACTCTTGTAGCGATTTCCTCCCATGATCACATCCTGGATATTCATAACCTGGACTTATCTGTTCCAGTTGTAAATCATAAACTCACATATTCTACTCTCTAACCACGTGTTCTTATTTTCCAATTTCTTTGATCTCTATATATCACTATTCTTCAATCTCGATAGAGCTGCATCCCTAAAACATCTTATTTCCCTAAAACATTTAAGCCCTTTTTGGTTTCACTTTTTTCCCTTCTTCACAATCTACCTTCCCAACCATTTTGCCAGTGTCCTGAAATCTCACGCCCACTCTCTTTCACAACCAACCAATAGTGCAAATTCCTGTCCCAAAAGCATCCCAAGTCTTTCCTCTTCCCATGCAAGTGCTGAATATTTCGGCGGGTCAAACAATTGCGACACTTAATGCAGGTGGGCTCAGGCTTGCACAGTCCTTCAGCAGCGTCCTTTCTCCTTCCACACTCTCTCTCTTTCTCTCCCCTCCCTCCATTGGCTGCCATGAGGATAAAGCAACAGAAAGAGAAAGGAAGAGAAAGGACCCTGAAAGTCACCCAGGAAAAATTAAGAAACTACAGACTCAAAAATATTTTGTTTTGTTTTTGCTTTTTCAGATGCTCATATTTTACTCATAACATCCACAAAATAACTATATAGCTCTAGTTGAGTACATATTCTGAGGAGGGCTCGTACAATATTTTTACATTATGCTAATGAAAATATTAGAAATTCAGTTATATCAGAATCCAAGAGTAAGATTTAACTGCATAGGCAACTAGTGACTGTACTTCAAATTTGAATTTTGAAATAACAAAGACATGAGAACATAATTATTCTATAATACTATAGTTTACTTAAACACTTTAAATTGAGAAGCAACATATCCATATATTATATAAAGATAACTCTTGAGGAAATAAACATTCAATTACTAATTTCCAATTAAATTCATGGTAAGAGAATGTTTTTATTGCTTTCTGCTTTTTTTAGTTTTTTCAATAAGTAGCATTTCTTTTCTACATTAAATTTCTGTATTCAAACTCCACAAGGAACAATTCAGGGAAAGTTTAAACTTGTTCAAGCAATGTCTTTACAGTGACCCCCAGTGGCAAAAAGAGTGAATGTGTCAGTTTTAGTAATTCACATCACTGTGGCCTCCAACACTGCCAATTACAAGTTCATTTTAACAGCACGTCTAATTTGTCAAGGGGCCTGCACAATATGCTGTTCTTTTTTCTTCAAAAAATAATATAAATTTCTCTCTGCGATATCTCTCTTTCTCTCTTACACACATACACACACACACAACACACATATCCACTCTAAGTTCTAAATATTCCTATCGCCTCTTTAACAATAAATTTCAAAAATCAAGGCCACTTCATTTTCCCAATTAAAACAGCATAGCAAGAGTATGTGTGCTATTGAAAGTTTTTGAAATGAATTATTTAATATGATATCTTCAGTTCTAAATAAGATTCAAACTTACTCTTAAATCTTGCAATGGAAACTCTCCTCTATTCTTGAGTAAGGCCATTTCTCCACATCCAGATAGGTCTTTAAAAATGGGCTGATTTATAACAGAAGATTTTTTAAACTTACTTGATTTGTACTTGCAAATACCTCTGATCTGAGGATGCAAAGAGATCAGAGGATGAAAAGGGAAAGGGGAAGAAAAAATGATTAAGAATGTTATGGCTTATGTCTAGATGTCCCCACAATGTCCCACAAGGTCATACGTGGGGCTTTTCAGAGGTGGCTGGATCTGGGTGTCTGATACTGGAATTAAGGGTGTGTGATTACTGAATTAGCCCACTGATTAATCTGGCATAGCTCTGGATGTGAATAACGGGAAGACCCACCCTGAGTGCAGGTTGTACCACCCAAACAACAGGTAGCCTGGGTAGACATAAAGGGACAGAAAGAAGGCAGGTCTTCACACTGCTGATTCACTGTTTCACTGCTTTGCTGCCTTCTGCCCACCATGAACTGTTTCTCCTCTGTGATGTCCTTGTGCTGTGCCAACCTGCTCTGGAGACAACCAACTATGCACTGAAACCTCCATAAGCTGTGAGATATAATAAACCTTTCCTTTTTTAAATGTGAGAGTCTAATACTTTGTCTCACCAATGAGAAAAGTAACTAAAACAGAAGTAATATGTATTTGTACCAATTCCCCAAGATAATATAATTATTTATTGCAAACACATACTAATGAAGCATCATGAAAAATGCAGGTGCATACGATACAAAACAGTAATATGCATTTGAAGTGTTCATATGACTCTCAGACTTTGGAGTATAATATGATGATAGACTCCATATACTTCCTATAAAAGTTTTGACCACACAGAATTATAAGAGTATATATATTTGTGGCCCTTGCTTTCTTTAGAGTAGGCCTATAACTTTTTCCTTGGTTCAGTCTGGTACATACTAAACATTCAATTTAAAAGAATGTTGCATTGAAATGGAAAAATAAAAGATGAGAAGAAATAGGGAGCTACACCTCTAGCAAATGGTAAGGGAATCTAGAGATACAAGAAGGGGAGAGAGGGAGTAGGGGAAGGGGCAGCAAAAAAGGATTTAGATATAATATGCATGGGTACCAACTCCCCAAGACAAGTAGCAAACATATACTAATAAAACATTTACAAAGAAAAAAGAATGATGAATTAAACTGAACCAATCTAAAACAATTTTTTCAAAGATCACAAATCTGTTGGATTTTCCTATTGGTCTCAGAACTTTATTTTAAAAAGACAAAAATATGGTTTACAGGTCTCACTTATGCTAAAAAACAAGCTCAAAAACACAACTAAGATGTAACTCCAGGTATGGTGGCCAATGCCTGTAATTCCAGCATTCTGAGAAACTCAGGCAGGAGAATCTCAAATTCCAAATAAGCCTGGTCAATTTAGAGATGTAGTGAGATTCCACCTCACAATAAAAAAATTAAATTTAAAAAGGTTGGGGTTGTAGCTCAGGGTTAACGCCCTGAATACTATCCCCAGTACAACAAAATAACAATAATGATAATTATAGGACAAAACATGGCTTCCATGAGATACATATTTATTTCCCCTTAAAGAATAAGATATCTTTATACAAATTAACTGACTCAATTAATATCAATAATATTAATTAATATAGATTCTCAATATAATTACTTAATATCTATCAATTTTCTTAATTTGGTCAAATACTTAAGCTAAAAATTTCAAGCTAAAATGGGAACCAAATTAGGGACAAAGCATAGGTTACAGAAGCTAAAATATAGTTCTTCAGCATTGACTGCTCTTATATTTGCAACTTATAAAAACATTCATTCCATTCTGAGTGCTGACTAAATGCCCAGCGGTTGGAAACTTCTGTTCAACTTAGCACCTCCAGCCTCCCCATGGTGAGACAGAGAAGTGGACATCTGCTAAGCATTGCCAAAGGTCAATGACTATCAGTTTACATCACCCAGAGACTTCAACTTTAGCCAGATAAAGAAGAAGACATCGAAATGCAAAAGCTTGAGAAAACTGGTAAGCACACACCTGTATGAAACTGAAGTCGGCCTCCAGCTTCATAGTCAATTTTAGCCCAATTCACAAATTTCACCTCAAGAGAAAATGATGCCCTCTTTCCCAGCCAGACGGCTAACATTCCTTGTGGGGTGATTTTTATACTCCAGGAAGGATTCTGGTCATGTTAGATTTAGAAATGAGATTCGTTTGCTGTGAGATAAATCACCATGAAAGGAATTTCCAGACACATTTGCCTCCCTAGTGAGGCCTTTGAACAGCCCTCTATTATAGACGACAAGCTTGATGGGCAATGCTAAAATACTGCTGTGACCCAAAGATAAAAGGCACAGTGACAGTCTTCACGGGTAATGAACTCATTGCTCAAGTAATAAATCAGGACCACCACTGACTCCCCTGCTTTCCACACAGAAACTGTGTTTCCTTACGACAAATTCGGCAAAGGTATAGTATCTGCAAAATATGAAGATGTCAGTAACACTGCTAGCCGTGGGGAACAGAAGTGAAAACATAATATCTTTATTTTGTGGCCATTAGAACCTGTCAGGACAGGGGGATATTAAACCATCATAAGTAAACTCAGTATGATAAAGAGCTAGTTCCCCGCTAATCAACCTATCAACTAACTTCATCCACACCCAGATGACATAATGAGGGCAATCTGGCTGTGACATCTGTTACCCTGTTGGTCCTCAGGACTATTGATTTGGCTGGATATGCAAATGGCCTGTTATCACCATGTCATGCCCATTTTCCCTCACGTTGCTCTTGACTAAAGAGAATGACTGATTTAAATCACAGAGGATTATTCTTTATTTATCTGACTTAGAATCTTACCCACCAATGAATATATTTACACAGGTTTTTGTGAGGTCATGCATTTTAAGTAGTAGCTACTACTTAGTAGTAAATTTAGTCTGTTTGACATAGGCAGGCCATTTTCACCTAAGCAGGGCTTGAAAACATTTGAATATACAAGAGCCGATTAAAAAAAAAAATACAGCGTGTTTAAATTTTTTTTAAATGTATTATAGTAAAAGACAGATTGCCACTAACTCCTCTCAAAATATTCCCCTTCACTTTGAACATATTTACCCCATCATTCCTGCCGCTTTCTGAAGCAGTTCCGGAGACCCTCCTTTGTAAGTTTTATTTTTACAAGGTGTGATCAAAAATATGGTTAATGCTGCTGCCAAATGCCATCCAATGGAAAAGCAGGCTCATAGAGCACATTAGAGCACATCCTAATCCACCTTATTCCAGAGGTCTGGCACCATGAAACTTTTGACTCTACCCCCAAAGTCAAAATTATAACCAAAGACAACTGTTTCAACATTGAAGCAGTCTTGAAAGTGTAAGTAGAGACTCATGAAAGAGGACTTCCAGAACTACTACAGAAAGTGATAAGAATAATTGGACACACATGTTCAAAGTGAGGAGGAGTATTTTGAGGGGATTAATGAGAACGTATCTTTTACTGTAATAATTTTTAATTTAAATATTCACTATATTTTTACCACAACTTGTATTCTTGAGGAGGAAATTTACATTTGTAAGCAAATTACAAATTTTGCACGTAATTATATTCAAAATAAAAGTCTCTATGAAATAACTAACACTATAATACTGAGATATTAATACAATATATTAAAAAGAGTTTCATAGTGAAATAATTCTCCTACTATATGCAGAATGTTACAGACTTGTAACCAAACAAAACTCAAGCTTTTTTTGCATTGTTTGTGAAAGCTGTTTTTACTGAGTAAATAAGGATTTTAAACAAAGCTTTAAAGAAAATGCCTATACATTTTGAAAGTCAAATTCCAAGCCATCAGCATTATGTAATGTTCTACTTTTTTTCTGGATGGTGATCTTTTTAAAGTGCTCTTACACTGTTTCACTTTAGTTTCAGCCCAATACTAGAGGGTGGTTAAAGAAAGTTTTTCCAGGTGATACACACAGTGGTCGGGTAACATCCCCACAAACACACAGTGTGTTTGTGAACTCAATCATTACCTATTGCTCTTCCTATTTTATCAGACCACTCTTTTAGTAATACCCTTATTAAATGATTTAGATAAAAGAACACAGGATTGGGAAGCAAATCTTTCACATTCTAGTTGTGCATCAACTTCTTTAAGCCTTAATATCTCATCTCTAAAATTAAATTAAGTTATAGTAAACTTTACCTCAAAAGGTTACTGTGATAGTTAAATAAGATCTATTGTAAAGATAACAATAGAGATGACTCTAAGTCAAAATGGCTAACCAAATACAGGCAATTATTTTCCTCTCAAAAAGATCCAAAGGAAATTCTATCAGGTTGTATTTTACTTATTTTATAGAACTCACATTTTAGTAAACCTTTGTTTAAACCAGTCAGTAACACTGCATAATCCAAACTCCCACCCACATCAATATGGATTTTCTTACTGTGGTCAATATGGTCTCACTATGCAGTTCAGGCTGGTCTTCAGCTCACTGAGTAACCCAGGCTGGCCTCAAACTCATGGCAGTCCACCTGCCTCAGCCTCCCAAGTGCCAGGACTACAGGCATGCATTGCCATGCCTAGCCTAAGTTTTGATAACACTTAAAAACTAAAATTGTAATATATTTGTTTGGAATATTTTAATAATGTGCCATGAAATTGGAAAAGGTTCACCTGTAAATTGCTAGATTAACTGCAAGTGAAAAGGCCTCAAATCGGTTGAGGCTGGGGTAGGATGAAAGGAAAAATGCCCTTACCTTGACTTGAAGGGTTTCAGGCCTTGGGGCCAGGTGCTAAGTAGAGACTGAAAATAAGGAGGCCGACTAGGCCACAGTACAGTCTCACCCCAGAGACAGCATCAAGTGCTCTCTCAAAGGAGCAATTCCTCCATCCTGTCTTACATGCACCGAAAGAGCACCCTACTTTAAAGAAGCAAGCAAACCTAAGAAAGCCTCTTTTTTGAGAGCATTTTCAGGTACCTCATAAGAACTAACTAAATGAGCTAGTTCTGCTGGACTAGAACTTTCTTTTATTGACTTTGTAAAATAAGTAGGCCATGAGGCCTAGAAATGTCTATTTTCTTAGATCTCTTGTATTGCTTAATCTTAGTCATTTATACAGATTTTAACCATATTTCCTAATTATTTTTCTTTCAGTATCTTAAATACAGAATGTTTACCAACAGCAATCATGCTGAATTTTGTTAATAATGAACTCAAGATACCAAAACCGTAAGTATTTTTAAATACTTCCCAGTCATCTTAAAAGCCACACACTCACCTTGAGGATCGACTTCTTTAGCTAGCTTCAGTGCATCTGAGTTTGCAAGATCAGTGTTGGCTGGAGTAACGGCCAAAACCAGACAGTTCTCCCTTGTGATGAACTGCATAATCATTTCCCTGATCTGATACTCGATATCTGGTGGCTGATCTCCCACAGGAACTTTAGTGATTCCAGGTAGGTCGATAAGGGTTAGATTTAGCACTGTGTAGAAAGCAGAACAAGAGTCTTACACCTTCAATGCTAAAAGCCATGCACATTTCAGATTCACCTGGCACTCAGCTCAGCTTTATGCACCACGCATCTAAATGACTCCAACTCAAGTGTGTAGAATAAAAAACACAGGATACAGAATGGTTTGGGTGATGTTCTCCATTTTTATGACTGTGCTGTGCCAAATGATCATTTTAACACAATTTGAAAGGCACTGATTAGCATGCCTAACAGTTTTCTCAGAAAGCTGTCATACCCTAGCTGTCATAACTAAAGGGTGATAATTAAAACATCAAACAATAAATGCATGTGCTTCTGCCAGTCTTATGCATTACCTTCAAATGGTATAAAAATTCTCAGGGTAAGATCTGGCCTTCCTTTGAAAACATCCTGTTCTTTATAGCAGGTTAAACTCTTAGCGTACTGGAAAGCCCTTAGCCGTCCATGTGGCCCTGAGTGCAGTGAGTGGGCAGTGCAGGCAAAGGCAGGGACAACCTGGCTACCACGCTCTTGATGATGGCGCCACTGAGGAATCCTAAGTAAGTTTATGTCATCCATGCTCTGCTTTAAAAGCAAAGAACTGGGCTCAGAACTAGAAACGAAGATCCAACCTGCTAAAATTCTAGTGACAATTAAAGTTATATCCTATCACATAAGACGAACTAGTGATCTAATTGATAAGTTTCTATATGTAGAGTAGGGATAAAAATCACAGTTGTGCCAGGCATGATGGCGTACACCTGTCATCCCACCATTCAGGAGGCTGAGGCAAATTCGAGGGCACCCTGGGCTAGATAATGAGTTCAAGGCCAGTCTGAATTACAGAACAAGACCTTGTCTCAGAAACAAAAAGAAAAACATCACAGTTGATTCCTCAGGAAGAAAATAAATAGAAATATATAGGGCTGCCAGGAAATCAACAAGACTCAACCCTAACACTTCCAAGATTTCTGCAAAGATTGAAGATAATAAAAATGGAAGTTTTCATGTATATCCCCTTCAAATTCTGAAAGTTCATTAGAAAATTATTTTTATTTTATGGGGAAAAAACGAAATTTCAAAACAAAATAATAACAATAGTTGACATACTATATATTGGTTTTTTGTTTGTTTTGGGGGAGGTTTGGTACTTGGGATCAAACTTAACAATCTTGCACTTACCAGGCAAACACTTAAGCTGCTGAGCTAAATCCCAGGCCCTATTGTCAAAGTAGTTACTCAGAATACAAGATACGGGCATTAAAAATTCTCTAAATGATATTAGCACAAAACTTTCTGTTTTTAAATGCCTAACTGGATTCTGATTTTTTAAAAAGTCATTTCACCTGTCTCCCCATAAATACTGTAAGAGCCCTCTGAAGCATACCATTTATGGCAGTACCCAAACATCCTAGAAACTCAGCCCTACTTATAACTTATATATAGGTAACGTACCTTGATTAACCTAGTAAAAGTGTTTGAGGAGAAAAATTTGGAGTTTTAATATTTTACTTACCATGGGGGGAATAAACTCGTAAGTTAATGGGTATAGGAGAAATGCCTTTATTCATTCCAGTCACTCGATCTGTTTCTGCTTCAATCTCATGGCGAACTTCATCAAAATCTGTAAATTTTTTTCCTTTGCAATGTAGAAATTCGGCATATTCTGAAAAACACAAATGAACACAATCTAAATGTGTGCATCTGTGCCATATTTATAGGGACATAATATTTCTTTAGCTACAAGTCAAAGTATTCAACTTTGTCCCTCAGCCATTGTATGAGAGAACACACCAGTTCCCAAGAATCACTATTAATACGCTAGAAATATTAAATGGTGCAAATGCTATGGATGATAAATTTGCTAATTTTCAGGCGGTACTATAAGAAATCCTTAAACTATCCAGCCTGTTAAATAATTTTAAAAGAACTGTGGCTGTCTCAATAATAAAACCAATGACAACGCCTGATTGCTAAAGAACTAACATCTGGGGTACATGCAAATCCTGCCCACCAATCCTGTTTACATCTCTCTTTTTAAAATTAACATTTCATTAAGATAGAACATTAAGTCACATAAATACATCTTCAGCAGGTGAAACAATTTAGAAATAAAATCTGCTTAATTCTTTAAGAAGAAATGATACATGAAATATTTTGACTTAACATACTATTAAAAATACCACACTGACTTGGGTAATTATACATTTTCTCAAGAAAAAAAAAGCAGCACATTTTTATACCATAGAAAATACTTGCAACCTAAGGGGGGAAAAAATCAGTACCTAGACAGAAAGTAAAACCCTAAAACAATCACATAAATAATAGAAAACTAGGTGCTTTTTTTAATTTCAATAAAATCCTACCAACTGTTAGACCATCGTGATACCTATCCACAGATATCAGGTAAATGAAAAAAAATTCAATTCGAAAGGAAAACTAGTACAGTTAGATGAAAATGTTGAATATAGTTTCAACAAAGGAACAGATCTAAACAAACACTTGGGTTCCTCTAATGCCTAGCTGAAGAACTGCTCCACCAAACTTAGACTAAGGCTGAGCACTTCCGCCAGGGGAGGCGGCTACTGGTAGCCTCTTCGTTCCCCACCTCCCCACCGTAAATTTGAATCTTTACCCTTGAAGGTGAAACAGCCTTGTCAGGGGAGTGGCGGGCAGAGACAGTCATAAGATAAAACCTCCTATCTTCAAGTAGCTTAGCACTAACATGAGGAGCTCGAGATTATATCTCAGAGGGGAAAAAACACAGACACTGCTGATAAGCACTTAAAATGATAGGAACAGGAGTGATAGGAGAGGTGGCGTCAAGCTGCACTGCCCAAAATAGCAAGTGGGACATGAACTGAATAATGAAGGGAGGGGGTGGGATTTGAACCTACATAGGGAGAAAGAAGACTCTTTCAGAAAACCAGAGAATCTTAATAATTTCAACAAAGCTATGTCAGGCCATCACCCAGCCTCTGCTTGAACTCATCCACTGATGGGGAATTGAGGCTTTGATGTCCACTTTGAGAAAAAAAAAATCTTCCTGGAAAATGTATCTTTGTGTTGATATGAAATCTATTTTGCCTTATTCTGTTGGTCCAACTGTTATGCCTGGTGCTACTCAGACAACCTCCGTCTGTGGGCCAGGCACCACCTGAAGTGTCAATAAGCAGAGTTCATCTCCTTTCTGGGATTCTTACCACGTTTCCTCATGTGTGGGATCAAAGCTCAGGCTTCCCTGGGGGCAAAGACTTTCCAGCTCCACCCCAGCTAGTGGGGACTGGAAAGGTCAAAGACCCCCGGAGAGGGCTACAGATTTTACCAAAGTACTGAAAAGACCTAGCTTCTCTAATGTTAGAATGACAGGTAAACTTAATTTCTGACTTTCTCATCAATGAATATGTCTCCCTCTGCCTCAGTTGCTCTGTATCATGATCTGTGCCACTTTCTAAAAAAAAGAAAGTTAAATCTCTTCAAAGTTCATTCGTCTAATGGGGGGGGGACAGTGGGGATTCAACAGGCAGTGTGGTCAGAAGAGAACACTGTGTCATTCAGCAGGGATTTTTCACACGTTTACCCTCCCAGGTGCCACTTTTATTACAATATAAACCGCTGGAAGTTAGCGCCTTCATGTAAGAGTTTAAAGGAAAGCAGAGTGCAAAACCGTAAGAAAAACAAAAAGGGAGAAAAAAAAATCAGAATCCAGGAAAATAAAAAAAGTAACTGAAAGCGAGTCAGAAATAATTTAGAAAAAAATTGAGCTCACATTTTCCAATTCAGTGTGTTCTGTGGAAAACACACTTGAAGACGTATGGGCGGTCATAATTATTTCTGTCATAAGAGGCCGGATCAGGGACAAATTTTAATCGTTAACACTCAAGTAACAAAAATGTGGGCTTCTTTTGTTACCACTAGATGGCGCCTGCTTGCTATCGTTGTAGGAAAGTAACGCCCTTTCTGAAGGCTGTGAAGTCGATGATTTTCAAATCAGATTTAAATTAGTCCCTAGACGCCTGAAAAAATGCTTTTATCCTGGAATTGAAAGATTTTTATTGTTCAGGACCATCTCAGACCTTTTTGGCTTTTTGAGGACAGGGTCCACAAACAGATTCAAGGATGCCTGCGTTCATGTATTTAATATTTATTAAGATCCTTCTATTTGTCATTGTTGTAGAAACAAATATAGGAGAGAAAAAGAAAGAAGTGTTTAGTCTCACATAGGTTATGTTCTAATGAGGTAACAGGGTGAACAATGGGGGACCAGACGGTAAGTGTGGTGGACAGCATAAAACAATGCGGCGGGGGTGGCAAGCACTTTGGGGAAGGGAATATTGTTTTTTTAGTTTGGTTGAGGATGACTTCTCTGATAGGATATAGCGTTATCTGAAAAAAATGACTCAAGAAAAAGAGGGAGCAAGCCACACTGTATGTAAGAGCATCCAGGCAGAGTGCCTGGCACAGATGTGTGGTGGGCAGGTCGAGAAAAAACAAGAAAACTGAGCATGGCTGGAAATGTGGGACAGATGTGGATGTTAGTGGGCTTGTGGGCTGTTTTAAGGACACCAGTTTTTGGTCTGAGTAAGATGGGAGACTACTGGAAGGGTTTGGGGTAGAGGGGAAACACAGTGGGACCCGGATTAGACATGAAAAACCCTGGCTGCCCTGTGGCAGGCAGACAATGGAGAGGAAGAGGGGAAGCTTGACACTGGAATCATCCAGAGGAGAGGTGCTGGGCCTGCTACCAGGGCAGCCACCAACGGGAGGGGGCTGGGAAATGGTTAACTTCTAATGTATTTTGAAGGGAAGATGAAAAAGATTTGCTGATGGATTCAAGCTGGGGTGTGGGGAGATGTGTCAAAGATAACTACCAGAAGAATTCTGAAGCTGCCAGAAGAATTCTGAAACACAAAACACAGAAGGAAAGAAGTTGGGACAGGATGGGACGGGGATTGAGAATCAGGAGATGGGTTTGGGACCTATTGAACTTGTGATGCTCAAAACATTTCAAGAAAGGATGAGGGTGTATGTCACACCCTCGTGCCTTTTTAAATCTTTTCCTCCTGAATGGCTTTAAAATCTGAAAATAGAGTTTTCCACCTGGGTGGAGGAACATTTTGCTACTAATGACAATTGTGTAGTTATCAGAGATACCATTCACCTTCAGCATTCACATTCAGTGTCATCAGGCATCTATTTACTCTGAAAACTCTCCAGCAGATGGCAGTCTAGTGCTTGCAGAAATGGATAGATTTTTTCTAATTAGCACTACAAAAAATAAAGGCCTTTGGTGCTAGATACAAGAGTCCCTCATGGGGGGAAGTTATGCTAGAGATATATATTTAAGGTTCATTAAAGTCAGGCAAGCAAATAAAAGCACTCAATGAAAGTTAGACACGAAAGGCTTAGAGCACTGTGCTTTGGGTTTACGGGTCACACTGAAAAGGTAGGAGAAAATCCAAGAGAGAGGAGAATCAAAGTAGAGTATGTCACGAAAGAAGACCTTCCATTCTGCCAAATACTGCCAATATGTCACGTAAGATAAGCACTAAAACTGGGTAACAGAATTTAGCTACATTAGGGTCCTTGGGAGGTTGAGAGCAGGCTAGGTGAAAGATGATTGGAACAGGCTTAAGAGATGATGCGAGGCAAATCTTTCAAGGCTTTTTGTTTTGCAGAAAAAGTGAGAGGGTAGTGAAGGATAAGAAGGAAGAGTATTATAAGTATCAGCAAAAATTAGCTTATTCACAGGGTGATGGTAACCAGACAGTAGTAAAGGAAAGTGATGACACAGATGTGGAAAAGCACTGGCTCAGCAAGAGGAACAAGAAGCCAGAAAAAAGGAAAGAAGTGAACCCAAAGGAACATGAAGGAAGTTGAGGAACACGTGTGGATGAGACCAGTAGATAGAAATAAAGGTATTAGGAAGAGGGGAAATTCATCAGGTGAGAGAGAAAGTAGGGATGAGAGGTAAGACTGGGGATTTATCCTATTTGTCTAGAGTCATTTCATGTCTTAAAAAAATATTTCTATACATATTCTCAGTGGTTAAACCATACAAATACTATTATTTCTACCACATAATCTCTCTTTCTCTTTCTCTTTCTGTCTCTCTCTGTCTCTCTGTCTCTCCATCTCTCTGTCTCTCTCTCTCTCAATTTCTCTCTCTCTCTCTCTCTCTCTCTCTCTCTCTCTCTCTCTCTCTCTCGCTCTCTCTCACACACACACACAAACACACACAGAACGATCTTAAACAAGTAATTTAGGAATAGCCATAGAAGGGATATCAGCTTGTGTTTATTCTGCGTCCATCCCTGAGACACAGACATGTGCAGTGTATCAGGAAAACTAATGGGGCAGGAGCCACACTGTATTTTTTCTATGGGCCCAAAGAAGCTCTTGAGGAAGAACTGGGCCTATGGAGTGGATCATTGAGGTAAAATCCAGGTTGATCAGAGTTGTCAGAAAGGGGCTGCCTACAGTCCGTTCTTTACCCAGTCCCCAAAATTCAAATGTCTGTGTACCCTTGTCTCTTACAATAAATACAATGATAACTGCCGGGGCAAACATCTTGATTATTAGAAAGACATGGTACCCATAACTACAACTCACAGCTCAGGATTATACAGCTACTAAAGTGAGTTCCATTAGAAATAAAGTAGGCCAGCTAGTCCTGCAGCCTCCTGAGCAGGCTGTGAATAGGTGGACAGCAGAGGTAGTCTGAAATACTTTGTACAATCAATCACAGTTGTTATGAAGGAGGATCTTCAATTGGTTTATATCATCACAAAATTCCTAAGTCAATCTTTGCTAGCAATGCAAAGATAAAAAGACTACAGCTTTGCCTTCCTGCTGTTTAAAATACAAATACAGATGAAAATCTTGGAAAGGATTATCACAGAACTAATTATCAGTTAACTATACTCACAAGGAAATGATAACATCTGAGCCAAACTCTATAGAAGTGGCTCTACGAACCACTGAATGACTAGACTTTTTAACATCTGGTAAATGTATTTATTCTGAGACTTTTCTATTACTGCAAACTAATAAGTCCAAAGGCCTACACAATCTCATTTTATGGTTTGAGATATTCTTTCTCATAGAAATATACAAATGGCAGGGACATCTTGACAAGTATTGGATGTTCCCTTAATTCCAAATCTTGTTACACAAAAAGCTCTCTCACAAACAATTCTAGGCTTCAGCCCAGAATCAATCTGAATAGAGTATTCAATATCTTAGCCACAAGCTCATATAAAAGATGAAGGTTATGTGTACATAAGCATGATAATATATCCATGAAATTCTATTTTTTTGGCAGTATAACCTTTCTTACTGAAATTCATAGTACATTTTTAATTTCACAAAATAAAAATTCTTAGCTTTAAATATATTTCCCATTTCCTCAATGTTAAAAATAGCCTACATTTGAAGAAAAGGTTAGGGTACATTTTTATATCAAAGAATGGCTAGGGAGGAAAAAAGAGAGTTTAAGATTCCATTTTATTTTTATTTCCCTGTAATACATTTTTGTACTGTCATTTCTACTGGTCATGAAAAACAAATTATGCTAGGTTAAACAACTGACAAATTGTTTGGGGGAAGGATGAGATGGTTTATGCCTGGGCAATGTTCCAATCATCTGTGAAAAGCACAGCATGACCATAAGAATTTAAATATTTCCAATATGCCTCTTTCATGTGGAAAAGCATACATATGTTTCAATTAATCAAGGTTAAGTCGAAAGTAATATCTATAGAGTACTGGCATAACACCTCTTGTCAATCTTTATTCTAAGAGCTGTGGTCCCCAATATCTTAGACAGAGTCTTAGCTCTAACATGTTTTAATAGCAATGTTTGTGAGCATAGAACTGCGATGAAATTAGGGTACATGGATCACATTAACAAGGAACAGTTTTCATCGCAACTAGCTAAATTTTCTGGCTGTAAAGAGCATCTTTGTATGATTATATTTGAAAATACATTTCCTCAAAGGCACAGGTTACATTTTGCACTTCTGTGTTTCCCGAAAGCCTATTGTATTTAGAGTAAAGAACATCTGTAGATTTGTTCCTTCTTCAAAGCAATCTACTTTGAGTTAGGCCAACTTTAAAAAGCAATGCTTCCACCCAGGCTTGATATAGTTCCAAAATGAAGGTAAGATCTAGAACGGTGGTGTAGTTACATATGAATCATGTTAGGACCCAGATATAAGGCAGAACACAACTGTATACAGGAATCGGCTAGCAATCAGGAAAATAAACAAAACAAAATAAAACAAAAGATGAAATTCAAAGAAACAAACAACCCCATCTCAAATCATTTCAGCAGTAGCCTATTTTTTGTTCCTCAGTGGGTGAAAGGCAAGATCTCAGTAGGAGGGTTACAAAAAATGGGGCAGGATGGGAGTAAAGAGGACCAAGCTTTTACTGCAGAAACAAGTTTGGGACCAAGTACGTGTCAAGGACCAGACACAGAGACCATGGTTTAGGATCAGAGCTCTCGGACTTTCAGAGGCAGAGTAAGACAACAAGATAGAACTCCAGACCAGAAGGCACCAAACAGAAAACTAAGATGTGAATTCGGTCATGAAATGGAAGTTAGAACTTTGCTCATAAGATACAAAGCCAAAGTCAGTTCAATAGTAATCAGGACAAAAAAGATTAATATCTCCTAAATTCATGTCTCCAGAACTCATCTCTCCCTGGAAATTCAGATTTTTCTATAGGTGACTCTAATCATTGATATTTCTACTTGAATGTCCCACTGATCTCTCAAAATTAGCCTATACAAAACTAATCTCTTCATTCCCCACTGCCCTTCCCCTCCATCATTCATCCCTACAGCCTTGCCCCAGTTTCCCACATCTGAATTACTGATACTATTACTGAATTAGGTTCCAAAACCAGAAAACAGGGCCATCTTGACTTCTTTTCCTCAGCTCTCTCCCAAGCACTTTCTGACTCCCAAACGCTTTTCCAGTTCTCATGCCTCCACCACAGCCATGCCACTTTTAAACCAGCTCTGTCTCTTTCCTGCATTACCATATAAGTAACCTGTCCTACTCCAATAAATCCATTCTCCACCCAGCAGCTGGATAGATCTTTTTAAAAACGTAAGTCAGGTTACACTTGTCCCATGTTTAAAACCTTTCATTAGTTTTACATTGCAGTTAGAAAAAAATCCAGATTCCTCACCTGCGCTAGGTAGTCCTACACAGTCTGACCCCTGTCTCCCTCTCTGATGCCTTCTCTGTCACTAGCTCCATCTCAGCTCACTTCAGCTGTAGCTTATTTCTCGTTTCTCAAGTCCATCCCTCCCTCAGGGCCTCTCTACATGCTTCTCTTCTTCTGGAGTGTTTTCCTCCCAGACTTCTACAGGTATGTGTACCTCTTCCTGTCATTTATTTCTCACCCAAAATACTGTTCAGAGAGGATTCCCTGCCCAGGCTAAGGAAACTGTAGTCACACTCTATTATACCCTCCAATTTACAATCTTCAGTACACACAGTTACTACCTGAAGGTTTTCTTCTCTGTATTTACTGCTTGTTTTCACCCACTAGAAAATCAGCTCCAGAACTAGAACATTATCTGTCTTGTCCCCGCTGTGCTCCCAGTACTGAAAACAGCGAATTACATTGGTTGGGCACTCAGTATGTATTTGTTGAGTTGATGAATAAACAACTCAACAAATATATGTATATATAAAGTTGATGAGTAAATGAGTGAATGAATCAACAAATAAACAGAGCAAGAGGCTTGAGGTTTGTGGGTAAAAGAAGAAAGATGATCATAAATATGGCTTTTGACATATTGAGGTTGAGATATCTTTGAAATGTCCAAGAGGACTTTCAAGCAGTCAGTTAGAAAGATGGGTCTGGAGTTGAGCCCAGGAGCTATAAGTGAAAGTTGGGTTGTACAGGTAGAGACTGAACCCATGGTGTGGAAGAAATTGTCTAAGGCAGAATGTGAAACGACATCAGAAAGGAGCCTTGGGCAAGTACAACCTGAAAGGCCAGAGAGAAGATAACACATTCACAAAGGAGACAGAGAGGCCAAAAAGACAGAAGAAAAACCGGCAGTATCTGGCATCACGGGAGCCCAAGTCATGGAGTATCTTTCAAGAAGAGAAAAATCAATAGCATCAAAAGCTGTTGAAGGGTCCAGACAAGTACAAATTACAACTGTGTTGATGGAAATAGAGCATGCATTCATTTCCTGTATTCTTAAACAATGTTCTGTACATAAACATTTCTTATTTCAACAATCTTTGCTATAGATTACTTTGTTGGATTAAAAACTGTTTTGTGTGTGTGTTTATGCTTTCTCCCCTTTACCTCTTTCCTTGCTATAAGGCTTTTAGCTGTCACTTCTTGCTATTGGTGATGCTTTCGTTTTAAAGTTTTATTCCCTATAACTTTATATTTTATTCTTCACAGAGGAAACCAAAAACCCAGAATATATAGTCTGAGTCGAAGATAAGACCTGAAAAAGCCAAGTGAGGCTAAGATCCTGAAACTCCTGGGCTTTAGATCACAGGCTTTGTAATGTGAGTTTTGGCTCCCCATAGCTCTTCTTCCTTCTTCCTGATAATTGGCTAAGTTTAGAAACTGAAAATATCAAAACAAGGTTTCTGAAAAAGTGAGTTATTGCAATGCTATTTGAGAATAATTGAATATATATATTGAAACACGGCAAATGATTTGATACCATTACCTGTTTAAATAAAAAATTAAGAGCTCTGCCAAAGTAAAAATTTATAATTAAATACTGAAATAAGACCTTTGTCATGAAAATTCAAGTAATTAGATTTAAATACAGAAGTAAGGTCTAAAATTTGCAAAATAAAAATGTTATTTCCCCACAAAATCGATATAATAAATGACATTTAAGTAGTAATTATATCAGAACAAGTTTATAAATATATGTATAATCAAAATGTTTCAAAGAAAATACCAGAACTGCAATATACATTTTTAGATAATAGTATTTCAAATGTTTAACAAAAAAAAATTTCTCTGAGTATGGACTTTTATGCACAAGTTAGCACCAGGATTTCATCTAAGTATTTAACGATCTTCAGTGTAGTGTACTTGGCAAGGTCCTCAAGCATCTACATGATAAGTGGCTGACATTGTTATCAGCTGGAGACAGAACCCATGTGATTTCTATGTATGCTGGGAGGTATGGAATGAAGTCCATTTTTTTTTTGCATGTAAATATCTTTTTTCTGCACCATTTGTTGAAAGACTATCATCTCCACTGAAAGATCTTTTCAATTTTGTCAGGTATCCATTGTGTGTATACGCATAGGTCCATTTTGGAACTCTCTTCTGTTCCATTAGTCTATCCGTGTTTTTGCCAATGTCTCATTGTAGACTATTCTAGCTTTATTACTCTCCAACTTTGCCATTATTTTTAAAGTTGTTTTTGCTAATCTGTGTCCTTTGCATTTAAATTTGTAAATTTTAGAATCATGTCAATATAGAAGTTTGTTGATTTCTACTAAATGACTTAATTTTTGAATCTTTATCTTCGTAAGTTTTATGTATGAAGTTTTATAGCATCAGCATTCTTTGTAAATGTCTCCCAGAAAATGTTTCCTCCTCTGGCCCAGGCTTACACAGACTTGCAGGATGTTTACCTAAAAGCAATAAGAACTCTACTGCAAATGCCTGCTCCAATAACAAAATTACAGATCCTTACAAGTGCTCTAGACTCTGACCCAGTACAGCAATCCCTTCAGCATTGTTGGGTGAGGATTACAAAAGTATTTATTGTCAGCTTTGCCCCATGAAATTATAACCAATTAGTATAATGTGGCTTCATGATGAGAGTATATATTTTTGCAAGAAAAAGCCGAAGTAAATTTAAGAATTTTTTATCTCATAAATATCATGTAATTCATAAGCATGATATTCACAGCTGATGCTATAAAACTTCCTTTGACAAATGCCTCTACTTCATAAACAGCAAAAAATTGTTATATGATTGAGACAACGGAGTTGACTCAACCATAACTTTAAATCTTTTAAAGAAGAAAAAGAACAGGAGGAGGAAGAGGAAGAGGAGGGTGGAGGTGAAAGGGGAGGAAGAGGAAGAGAAAGAGAAAGAGGAAGAAATTTAAATATTTTCCCAGTATGATGAAAACTCAATGGAAAGGGTCAATTATTGTATGAAGTATTTAAATAGGGATAGGTAAACTTAAAATATTTTAACATCCCCTTTAAATTTTTATATAAAATTCCAAAGGATTCTTGTAAGAATATCCAGCATTTAACAAAACCTAATACACTTTGTGGTCAGTTTACATGATACTAACAGAAATATATCTATAAAGGAAACTGAAGTTCTGATCTGAAACTCAGTATTAAGGTTTCTTCAACTCAATTTGCTTATAAGTTAGTCCTTACCTACAACTGTTGCCAGTTTTCTTTATGGAAACTTAATAGAAAAGTTCGTTCACCTCCTTTAAAAGGTCTCAAACATGGAAAGTGATCGATTACTTTTACAAAATAGATAAAATTGTATATGTTAGAAAAGGGGCAATATAGGTGAGAAAAAAGGTATTGTGTTTCAAGAGCAAGTGCACTCATCATAGAGAGTCCTCTGAAACCATCTTTCATATTGACTATAATGAAAATAAAGCAATTTTGATGACATCATAGCAACTACTCAATCACCTACATGTGTCACCATACCAAAACCTGGCTTGACGATATACTCTATTATTTGATAGCCCTCTCAGTAGTTTCTTAGACTAGATGGGATCTTTCAGAATATCTGCACTAGAGACCCATATATAAATCATCGCTAAAGGGAGGTAGGGTCCCCGTGTTAACCTTCTCACAGGAAGCCATTACATTCTGTGCAAGTTGGGTCATATTCTGTAGTCAAGAACACTAGAGATTAAGGCACTGGATGTGGGCCTGTGTTTGCAGGTTCTGCCATTTCCTCATCACATGAGGTGTGAAGTCACTTAACTTCTCCCAGGCTCTGTTTCCTCCTGTTTAAGATGGTATCATTTTCAAAGGCTGCAGTGTGGACAAAAGAACAGCTATATCCGCTTCACTCACCAAAGTTACCCCAGGGACTAGGTAAACAGGCTCAACAAATTTGTATTATGTCAAACAATAAGCTAATAAAGACATTTAACAGATAATAAGTCCTTGGTTTTAAAAAAATTAAAATAAATCTGTAATAATGTTGATAGCAAAAGCCTTAGTCTCAGACAGATCACATAAATTGTCTGAGGGTCACATAATAGATAGGACAGTCCAAAGTTTAAAGCCAGACATTCTGACTCCTGAGGACAATCTATTAACTACCCCGCAATTACTGCTTTTTGCTCCTTCAAGTTCTCCCCTCCTAGAAGCTTCAGATTCTCAGACTTTATTTGCTCTCTCCTGTTCTTTCTCTCCACCTGCCAGTCTTCCTCCAAACAAGGATTTTCCAAAGTGCAGGAATCATGCCACCTACTCATATCTATACCATGGTTTGTGCTCCTGGAGCCATCGATCACTAGGGGAAGGCGATGGGGCTTTCCCCCATGAAAATGTTCAAATTTTCACGCAGAATGTGAAAGTAGTTTTAGGGTACTGAGAGATAACTGTGCTCTATGAACTTCCCTGCAGGAATATATCATTATTGTGATTATAATCTGTGCCGCTCAAAACATAACCTAATAAGGACTCACTCAAAGATCATTGCTACTAAAAATTTCTTTGGATCACTCCACTGTGAGGAATGCTTTTTTGCTCTAATTTTTTAAAGGAAGAAAAGATTCAGAAAAGAAAGACAAAAAGCAAAACAGACAAACAAATGACAACAACAAATCCAATAAAATACTATTATAGGTTTATAAAACAAGATGATAGGAATTTGACAATGGTTGCATTATTATATATCATTATCTTCAAAAGGGTTGTTTAGACTAACAGAGACAAGTAAAATTGATCTAATAACGTGAGTATTAATTGTTCTTTTTCAATAACTAATACTTTTAGTAGTATAGTCATTTGAGCTATCTTACATATACCTATATACAGATTTATGTCTCTTTCCTTTTCCCTTCCTTCCTTCCTCCCTTCCCCTATCCCAATTACTTTCACTCTTTGAGAAGTTTCTTACCCTTACACAGTATTTATTGTAGATTTTGGATCATATATACTGTTTCAGTTTCTTACACTAGGGAGGCAATATGGTATTTACACGTGTGAGTTTGATTTATTTCACTTATGAGTATGGTCTCAACTCATATCCATTTACTTATAAAAGTCTCGATGCAGTCTTTCTTGATAGCTGAGTAGTACTCCATTGTACAAAAATACCACATCTTTTTTATCCATTCCTTGATTGATGGGCACTTGGGTTGTTTCCAAGATCTGGCTATTCCAAATTGGGTTGCTATAAACATGGGTGCACAAATATCACTGTGATATGATGTTTTCAGTTCTTCTGGGAAAATGCCCAGAAGCGGGATAGCTGGGTCAAATAGAATCTCTAATCCTAGCTTCCTGAGGAATCTCCACACTGATTTCCACAGTGGTTGACACTCCCACCAACAGTGGAGAAGAGTTCCTTTTTCCCCACAGCCCCTCCAGCATTTGTTATTGGGTGATTTTTCTTATCTTGGCCATTCTTTCTGGGGTGAGATGAAATCTCAGTGTTGTTTTAATTTGCATTTCCCAAATGTCCATTGATGTTGAACATTTTTTCATATATTTATTTGCCATTTGTATTTCTTTCTCTGAGAAGTGTGTGTTCATCTCAGATAGCCATTTTTGGATTGGGTCCTTGAATTTTAGGGACCTGATTTTTTTTAATTCTTTATATGTTTTCAATAGAAGTCTTTTGTCTGAGGGACAGTTGGCTAAGATGGTTTCCCAACTTCTGGGTTTTCTTTTCACTCTGTTGGAGATTTCCCTTGACATGCAAAAAGTTTTTAATAAGATGAGATCCCAGTTACTCATTCTGGCAAGTATTTCCCATGCAGTTTGATTTTTGTTCATGAACTCTCTGCCTACTCCTATGTCATCAAGATTTTTACCTACTTTGTCTTCCAGCAAATTTAGTGTTTCCGTTTTAATATTCAGATCTTTGATCCATTTTGACTTTACTTCAGTGCACGGTGATAGACATGGATCTAGTTTTAGTTTACGGCATATGGAAAGCCAGTTTTTCCAGCACCACTTATTAAAGAGGCTATGTTTCTTCCAATGTCCATGTTTGGACCCTTTCTCAAAGATGAAGTGCCTAAGTTGTGGCTGTATCTTCTAATCTATTCCATTGATCTTCAGGTCTGTTTTGATTCCAGTACCATGCTGATTTTAACACAGTAGCTTTGTAATACAGTTTCAAGTCAGGGATTGTGATGCCTCCTGCCTTACGTTTGTTGCCCAGAATTGCCTTTGCTATTCTAGGTCTCTTCTGGTTCCAGATGAATTTCAGGAATGCTTTCTCTAGCTCTGTGAGGTAGGCAAGTGGTATTTTTATTGGGATTGCAATAAATCTGTGTAACAGTTTTTGGAGAATGGCCATTTTCACAATGTTTTTACTTCCTATCCATGAACAAAGAATATCTTTCCATTTTCTGAAATCCTCTTCAATTTCCTTTTACAGAGTAATGTATAGATCTTTTATTTCCTTTGTCTAGATTGATTCCTAAGTATTTTATTTTTTTGGATGCTATAGTGAAGGGTGTGGTTTCCCTTATTTCTCTATCAGTGACTTTGTTGTTTGTGTACAGGAATGCTATTGATTTTTGAGTGTTCACCTTGTATCCAGCAACATTACTGAATTTGGTTATTACACCTAAAAGTCTTTCAATGTATTTGGGGGGCCTTCTATGTAGAGTATCATATCATCTGCAAATAATGATAATTTTACTTCTTCATTTCCTATCCTTATTCCTTTTATTTCTTTCTCTTGTCTGATTGCTCTGGCTAATGTTTCCAGAACTATATTGAATAAGAGTTATGATAATGGACATCCTTGCCTTGTTTCTGATTTTAAGTTAAAGGTTTTCAGTTTTTCTCCATTTAGTAAGATGTTAGCTGTTGGTTTATGATATATGGCTTTTATCAGGTTGAAGTAGAGACCATCTATTCTGATTTTCTGTAGGGTTTTTATCATGAATGGGTGTTGGATTTTGTCGAAAGCTTTTTCTACATCTATTGAGATGATCATGTGATTCTTGTCCTTAGCTCTATTGATACGGTGTATTACATTTATTGATTTGTGTATGTTGAACCATCCCTGCATTCCTGGGATAAATCTCACTTGATCATGGTGTATAATTTTCCTGATGACTTGCTATATTCTATTTGCCACTATTTTATTGAGGATTTTTGTATCTATGTTCATTAGGGAGATTGGCCTGTAATTTTGTCTTTTGGTTGGGTCTTTCTCTGGTTTTGGTATTAGGGTAATACTTGCTTCCAGGAATGAGTTAGGGAGACTTGCTTCCCTTTCAATTTCCTCAAAGAGTTTGAGGAGTGTTGGCATTAAGTTCTCCCTAAATTTCTCGTAGAACTCAGCAGTGAATCCATCAGGGCCCGGGCTTTTCTTTGTTGGTAAGGTTCTAATTACATCTTCAATTTCAATAGCTGAGATTGGGTTACTCAGCAGTTTTAAATCTTCTTGATTCAGCTTTGGTAATTCATAGGTTTCTAGGAATCTGTCCATTTCTTCTGTGTTATTGAACCTACGGGAGTAAAGTTTTTGAAGTAGGTATTGATGATCTTCTGTATTTCCACAGGGTCTGTAGTGATTTCACCCTTTTCATTTCTTATTGTATGAATTTGAGTTTTTTCTTTCCTCTTTTTGATAAGGTTGGCTAGGGGTTTATCAATTTATTTATTCTTTCAAAGAACCAACTCTTCAATTCATTAATTCTTTGTATTGTTTTCTTAGCTTCAATTGAATTAGTTTCTGCTCTGATCTTTATAATTTCCTCCCTTCTTTGGGATTTGGGCTTCACTTGCTCTTCTTTTTCAAGAAGTTTGAGGTGCAGCATTAGGTTGTTTATGTGTGTTCTTTCCATTTTCTGATGTGGGAGTTTGGTGCTATAAATTTTCCTCTGAGGACTGCTTTCATTGTGTCCCACAGGTTCCAGTGATTTGTATTTGCATTTTCATTCAATTGTAGATATTGTTTAATTTCTTCCTTAATTTCTTCTGTGACCTGTTGATTGTTTAAAACAGAATTATTTAATTTCCATGTGTTCATGAGGTTTTTGTGGGGGTTTTTTGTCATTCATTTCCAATTTTACTGTGCTATGGTCAGATAATATTCATGGAATTATTTCAATTCCTTTGCATTTACTTAAGCATGTTCTGTGGACCAGTGTATGATCTATTTCAGAGAAGACCCATGTGCAGCTGAGAAGAATGTGTATTCTGATGTTGGGTGGAACAGTTGATACACATTTACTAGGTCCATTTGTTTACAAGTCTGATTCAGTTCTGTTATTTCTTTGCTGATTTTTTGTTTGGTTGACTGTCTCTTTATGACAATGAAGTGTTAAGGTCCCCCGTTATAACCGTATTGTTGTTTATTTGGTTTTTCATGTCTATTAAGATTTGTCTTACATAGTTGGATGCTCCCATATTTGGTGCATATATATTTATGATTGCAATTGCTTCTTCTTCTTGAATTTTTCCCCTAACAAGTATGTAGTGACCTTCTTTATCTCTTTTGATCATTCTTGGTTTGAAGTTCACATTGTCTGTAAACAAAATAGCTACCCCTACTTTTTTCTGGGTTCCTGTTGCATGGAGTATTGTTTTCCAGCCTTTGATTTTTAGTCTGTGAGTTTCCTTTTGAGTGAAATGTGTTTCTTGTACACATCATATTGTTGGATTTTGTTTCTTAACCCACTCTGCCAGTCTGTTTCTTTTTATTGGTGAGTTGAGACCATTTACATTGATTGATATAACCGATATGTACTGACTCATCCCTGTCATGATATCTTTCAGTTGTTGGTTTTCTACATTTTCTGTTTAATCATTTGCCCTGCTCAGTGGTTTCCTTTTGTTGTTGTTTTTAGGATTGTAGCTATCTTTGTCTCTTTCTTGAGTGTCTTTCAGTACTCTTTGTAGTGTTGGTTTGGCGGTAATGAATTCCTTCAGTTGTTCTTTGTCATGAAAGTACCTTATTTCTCCATCAGTTTTTAAAGATAGTTTTGCAGGATACATCAATCTGGGTTGAAAGTTGTTTTCTTTCAGGATTTGAAATACTTCACTCCAAGTTCTTCTTGACTTGAAGGTTTGTGCTGAGAAGTCTGCCATAATTCTGATAGACTTTCCTTCATAGGTGATCTGTTTCTTTTCTCTGACAGCTTTTAGTATTCTGTTCTTGTGCTGTACTTTTGATAACCAAATTACTACAGTCTGGGTAAAGATTTATTTTGGTTATGGTTAATTGGGGTTCTATATGCCTCACTTACCTGTACATCAGATTTTCTTCTCATGTTCAGAAAACGTTCTGCTATTATTTCTGCAAATAGTCTTCGCAGGTCATTAGTACTGACCCCTGCTTTTTCATTGACACCTATTAATCTTATATTGTTTCTCTTGGCATCATCTTGTAGCTGTTGAATTGTTGTTTCCTGGTTCCTTGTTATTTTTAAAAGATCTTTTCTTTCGTGATCATAAGCTTCCATGCTGTCTTCAAGGTCTGAGACTCTATCTTTAATTTCATTCAAGAAGTTTTGCCAACTTTCCATGGAATTTTTAGTTTTCTGAATTTCCCTTTGAATCTCTTTCATGCATTCTATTTGTGTCTTATTTTGTTCATTCAAAGTTTCCATCATTTTCTTATGTTCTTCTATTTTTTTATTTGATCTTCTTCAGATACACATAGCATTTCTTTCATAATGTTTGTCACTTCACTTTTTAGCTGAGAGATTATTTCTGATTTCCTCTATAGCTTCATGGAGTTGTTTCTTTACTTCAGTTGCTATCATTTCAGAAAGTTCAGTTGTGTGATTCCCAGTGTCTTCCATTTCAGTGTCTCTTGGGTTTGTTCTTGGTGGGTTGCAGGACTGAGACTGCATCTTGGTCTTTCGTTTTCTTCTGGAATCTGTGTGGCTGGGCCGGCAGCCTCCTGATGGATTGCACTGGAACACTGTGCTGGGTAAAGCTTCAATCCTCCAATATCCCCGTGGCTAGCTGTGGCACACCCTCAAACTATGGCACTGGGTTCTTCTGCTCTGTGGCCTATGAGGCTGACCGTGTGTTCCCCTGATGTACTTTGTTGGGTTGCTCTGGGATGCTGGGCTGCACAAAGTTGTATCCTCCCTGCAGCTAGCAGAGGCACACTCCTGAAGCTTGACGTTCAGAATTTCCACAACCCAAGTGGCTAGCAGAGACGCACCCCTAGGGTGTGGCACTGGGGCCTTGTGCCTGGCTGGGTGGAGTTCAGAATCTCCAGGACCCAGGCAGCTAGGCAGAGCACACCCTGGAGTGTGGCACCACCAGGACCTTGCATCTGGCTGCAAGGAGTTCAGAGACCCTGGAGTACAGGATAAGCCAGAGCATGGCCCCAGCATATGGTACAGGGGCCTTGCTCCTGGCTGGGTAGAGTTCGCAACCTCTAGCACCTGCTGCTTGGCCACACCCCTGAACAACGGAGCTGGTTCTAATGGGCAGAGGTCAAATTCTCCAAGGCCCTGCAGCTATGCTGGTCACTACCTGATGAGTGGCTCTGGGGCTCTGGGCTAGGCTGGGCTTGTTACCTCTGTGTCCTGTGAGGCTGACTGGGCATTCCTCTGATGGATTGCACTGGGACACTGGGCTGGGCAGAGCTGGGATCCTCTGAGCAGCTAGAGAGGACTCACTCCTGGAGGGTGGTACTGGGACCTTCCACCTGGCTTGCTCTAATTTTTTTAGGTCCTCATGAATGCGCTCCTTCTGTGATTTTGAAGGCAGAAACAGCCTTAAATATTCTCTATCAAATCCAGTGCTTTTGCTTTGTAAATAAGAAAACTAGGTCCCAGGAGACTAAGAAATATTTTCAAGAATATTAACATAACATGTATTACACATTCCACAGTATAGCAGCTATTTGTTTACATGTCTTATTTTCAATGCTATCAGTAAAGTGTTTATAGAGTAAGAACTGTGACTTCAAAACAAAAATTTGCATCTTCTATTCTTTAATTTAGCATTCTTTGTGCATAGTGGAATAACTAAAAGAATAAATAAATGAATGGATGAATAATTCCAAGTTAAAACAGAACTAATATTTGTTATTTTGTAAGAGTCCGAGGTCTTGAATGCTCTTCCAGTATTTCAAAATTTTCTGTTTTTTGTTTTTTGTTTTTTTCTTCATTCTGCATGTGGCAATACTTGGGGGCAAAATTTTTCAGAAGCCTTTTTAGGAGCAGATCATTTTAGGAACTTTTCATGAGCCATCTCCTCTCCTTCTGTTCTAGTCAGTTGTAGAGACCAGCTCTGATAAAGACTCTTGTGAGTATGACCCCATTTTAGTAACAAACTTATTATCACAAGAATATTTTCTTTTTCAGTCCTAGAAAATCTGTTCTAGATTTTGTGATAAAGTTTTAATATTTCCATGATGAGCAAGCCCTCAATTACACATCTGCTTCTTAGGTTATAGAACTGAGATTGTTCTACATTTTGTAATATAACTTTTTAATGTGGGGTGGAGTTATCTGAACACATAAAAATCTATTTCTAAGGAACTACTACTATAGAGATACAGTGTGTTATTCTGTATTACACAGTCTTGAAGAACTTACCCAAGAAACAAGAGAAACGTGTGAAAATTTAGCATAAGATTTAAACAAGATTTCAAAATAGAAATCACTTTCATGAGTAATTGTCATATGAACCTTGATGATGTGTGAATTTCACAAAGGGAGTAGTGGTCTTTTAGACTGAGGTGGTCTATAAAGGATTTATGGGAAAGAAAAGATTCTAAGCTACATTATTCAAAATACACAAAATTGGGAAAAAATCAAGAGAAAAGAAGTTTTAAAATTATAATGATTAACAAAAGAAGGAAAAAGTAAAAGCAAATTGGGGACAAACTAGGAAAAGAACAATACTCAATTTTTAAAAATATTTTTGGAACGAATGAAAGAAAACACCGAATTCTTTAAGTGCATGGAGAAGTGTATGAGACACATTTCTCCATACACTTGGAAGTGTAAGATGGAAAGTATAAGAGAACATGGAGAAATGTAAGAGAATGCAGCTATCTTTATGGGTGAAATCTACGTGTATGAAATAGTGCACAAAATCTGTTAGCATGTTACTCATTCTATACTAGGAATGTAAAAAGAAATTGTAGGCTGTTACTTGTAAATGATCAACATGAAACTAATGACTGAAATTTGACACATATTCATTTGATTTTTATGACTAGTTATCAAAAAAAATGTTTCCCCACTAAACTAAACTGAATTCTGATGCCAGCTGATTCTCCTCTAGTAGTGTCCTGAAAGAAGAAATTAAAGAGAAAATTGAGCCACTGATAAACAATGACCAGCAAAAAGTTAGAAGGAATGATAACTGTATGCATAACATCACAGATACAATATGCATGTTGGAGTCCCAATGAGAATTTGATTCTACCTCTGATTTTGAAATGTAATACCTACACAAGATAGAACTGTGTGGTATATGAAAATTCATACTTATCCTAAAGATAATTTGAAGGGTAATTAAACAACTTACCAAGATTCTTTTTATCACATTTTAGGTTGAATTTGAATCCAAAAACTTATTTTATGCATGCATTCTTAAGACTCAGTTGTTACAAATAAATAAACATATAATAACTCCTGTAAATACTCACAAAATCCTGGAAAATATATATTATCCTGATTAACCTATTAGCTTCTCTGTATATGCAGTTTTTTCCTATGTAAAATGGGATAATAATAACATCTCATATAGTTAACAAAGTCAAAACTCACCCAAAAATTACCTCTAATTTTTTAATATGTATGGTCTTACCTTTATTATTAATAACTCTGAGTTTAATACCAGACAGTTTTTAAATTATTTCAAAATACTATTTTTGTGCTCAGTTTACTACTGGACTATGTTAAAAATTATTCGAAGGTCTGATTTCTTTCATGCTTCATAGTAGTTCACCTATAAATTAAAAAACAGGAATAGGAGGCAAAAGAAAGAAACTACTCTGAATAAGTGCTAAGCTTTATCTGCTTCCATGCAAACCTGTGATTTTCCTGAAGTGTAAGCCCCTAAGTCATATTGACTTCTATGGTTCATAACTCTTGACATGTAAAGTGATGGAGAATGTCTTATACACCAAGCTTTTATTTAGATACACATCATCTCATGTTAACACCTCTTAACACTGAAGAGTTGGTATCATTATTCTAGGTAAACTATTACTCCTCCATGCCTGTTTTCTTGATGTAAAGTAAGAATAACAATAATAATACTACTGCCTACCCCACTATATTAAGACTCATGCCTAGTAAACACATGTATGCTAAGTGCTACATAGGGTGGATAATGCTTAAACTTGTTATAGGTTCTCTAAAAATAAAGAAGCAAAATTACTCAAATGAAGGCACACTGTGGGACATTCCTACAAGTGTCAAATGGTACCACCATAATTTATACTTGGACAACACAACAGCAGCATAATTTTGCCATTGTCTTTGAAATTTACCCTGTATGGCCTGCGATAGCCCATAGGCACAGTGCCTGCCTGGCAAGCATGAGGTCCTGGGTTCAATTTCTAGTACCAAAACAAAAACAAAAAAAGAAAAGGAAAAAAAGAGAAAGAAAATTACCCTGATATGATGATTATTTATTTGTTTCCATGAAAAAAAAATTAAAAACAGTAACCTTACTCCCACTTTTTCCTCAGTATAGTTCAGGAAACAAATGTGACAAAAGAATGGACTTCCTTCCACTCCAACTGAAATAATCCCTTGAAATCAACATTTTTAGTATCAGAAGGAAAAAGAAAAAGTAAGCTCTGACTTTCTGTAATCATAAAATCAAGTTCATTAGACACTTCAACAGCAGAGAAAATGCTTTGAACTAACAACAGAGCACTTCGAACCTGTTTAGCACATATGTAGCTTTCAAAGCTCCCTTCCTTTCTACTACCTCGTTTGATCTTTGAAACCATTTTATGGAAAGTGATAATCAAAGAGACAAAGTGGTTTCTTCATAAGTTCACAAAACTGAAAAGTTGTGAAAAATGAGATGGCAGGTCACTCCACTACACCAAGCCACGTCCTTGTGGGAAATACATACTATGAAGCTTTCACTGTGTGTAGAATTAGCACAAGAAATGCTTCTGAAGCCTTTTTTAAACTTCCTGGACACCTTAACACTTCAGAGACTATGACCTAAAAGGTTGAGGGAAAGGGAGGATGTGTGATCCCTACTCTGAGTGGATGAGTGGGCGAGTGAGGAAATGTCCTCTCTGCCTCAGCCTGTGACAGGTCTTCCTGAAATCCCACAACCGAGAGATGCAGAGGCCTCAGTGCCCGATGCAGGCCACAGAAAACTCAGCCCTGTGTCCGGCCTGCACTGCCACAGCATCAGGGCAGAGGATAAAACACATTGGAGTGTTTCACATGCGCCATGGGAGAAGCTGCCACCAGAGGGAAGGTGCTGTTCAGCAGCCCACCTGGGAAAGCCAAGGGGACTCTAAGGGAACACCTGCATGGATCAGATGGTCAGTGTGATCTAATAAGAAATACAGGTTTAGTCCCTTTTCACATTTCCTGACACAGAGCTTCCAAAACCCTTAGACTTTCCTAGTGTTGGGAATGAGAGGAGTGTGTATTGTTATTCATAACAACCCCTTTCAACCAATCTGAGTTTATGCTAATGAGGTGACTCTTAATCTGCCCTTAGTAGCTTCAAGATGGAGCTAAAGATTATCACCAATAGCCCATGACTTAATCAAGCCTGCCTATTATGAGACCATCCATAGAAACCGTAACTGAAGGGGTTCAGGGAGCTTCCAGGTTGGTGAACACATCCACACATAAGTTTTCACACCCAACTCCAAGAGGACAGAACTTCCTATGTTTGGGACCCTTCTGGACCTTGCCCTGTGTACCTCCACTTCTGTCAACCTCAGTCTTTTATAATACCCCTTATAATAACCAGTAAACATAAATAAAATATTTCTCTGAGTCCTATAAACTGTTACAGCAAATTATGGAACCTGAGGAGATTGTACACACTCCCACTTGGTAGCCAAAGCACACAAAACTGTGAGTCACCTTGGACTCATTACTTGATATTGGCATCAGAACTGAGGTCTTATGGAATGAAGCCCTCAAACTATGGCATCAGTACTAACTCCAGCTAGTTAGTGCCAGAATCAAATTCAATCATAGGACATCCACAAATAACTGAAGAATGGTTTGGTATGGAAAGCCCACAGATCTGGTGTTGGGAAGTGTTGTGAGAAGAGAAACAGTTTTCCATCAACCAGAACAAGAGGCTTAACAGAGTGCCACATGGAGGCTCCCAAATGAGAGAAATCATGGAGCTGACAAGCAAGACAGGGCCTCTCTGCCCTCTTGATTACAGTTTATTCAACTTACTGGTTATGCTTAAAACAAAACTCACTAAGAAATACAAACTATAGGTCTTAATCAATTGGTATAATGTCATGAAACAATAACAACTTTTTAAAAAATCTCTTGTATTTAAGAGGGTTTTGTTACCAAGATAAAATTATGTATTTTATATATACATAAATACAGAACATTTATCATTTTAATCACTTTTTAGGTTCACAGAAAAGCTTGAATGCAAAGTACAGAGATTTCTCACATACTTTCCATCCCAACAAATGCACAACCTCCCCACTATCAAAATACATCATCAGAGTGCTACGGTTGTTACAATTGATGAACCCACATGAGCACATTGTCATTTAAACTCTATGGTTTACAGTACAGTTCACTCTTGGTGTATAGTCTGTGGTTTGGAAAAGTACTGATAGGTATTTATCATTATAGTATAATACGAAAGCGTTTCACTACCCTGGAAGTCCTCTGTGTTCTGCCTATTCATCTCTCCCTCTCCTCTAAGCCCTGGTAACCACTGATCTTTTCACTGTCTCCGTATTTTTGCCTTTTTTGAGAATGTCATACATTAGAATCACAACACACAGCTTCTTCAGCTTCACTTCTTTCACTTAGAAATTTGCATTTAAGTTTTCTCTGTGTCTTTTTCTGGCCTGATATCTCATTTCTTTTTGGTGCTGAATCTTATTCTACTGTCTGGATGTGCCGTGGTTTATTTATTCATTCACCTGCTGAAGGACATCTTGATTGTTTTCAAGTTTTGGCAATTATGAATAAAACTGTTACAAACCTCCATGTGCAGGATTTCATGTAGATATAATTTTTCAGTTCATCTGGACAAATACCAAGAAGTACAATTGCTGAATCATATGGCATGAGTATTTAATTTTGTAAGAAACCATCAAGCTATCTCTCAAATGGCAGCGCTGTTTTACATTCCCACCAGCAATGAGTGCGTGTTTATTGCTCCATGTTCTCATCAGCATTCGGTACTGTCAGGGCTTTAGATTGTTGTCATTCTGGTAAGTGTGATTTAGATCATTTTTAAGTATGCAATCAGCGGTATTAAACACACTCACAGTACTGTGCAACTCAATATTTTTTCTACCTCTCCCTTCAAAAAATTTCCTAAGTGAAGCCCTAATCCTCAAAGTGATGATATTAGGAAGTGAGGCCTTTGGGAGGTAATTAGGCTTAGGTGAGGTCATGATGGTAAGGTCCTCGTGATGGGATAAATGACCTTGTGAGAACAAAGGATTCTTCTCCTCTCTCCCTGCATCATGAGAAGACACAAAGCAGCAAGAAGATGGTGGTCAACAAACCAGGAAGAGGGCTTTCTCTGAACCTGCATCAGTGGCATCTTCATCTCCAGAACTGTGACAAATGCCTGTGGTTTGTAGCCATCTAGTAGCTGGCATTTTGTTCTAGCACCCTGTTTTAGAATGTTGTGCTCTGCTATAACAGAGTGTCAGGCACGTGGTAATTTACAAAGAAAACAAATGTATTTCCTGCAGTTCTAGGGGCAGGGAAACCCAAGCATGAGGCTGGGTCTGGTGAAGGCCTTCTTGCTTCATCAGCCCGCGGTGGCAGCCATTGTACAATGACATGAAAGGAGTGAGGGTTCAACTCACTTTCATAACAAATCTGCTCTTGAGATAAGAAGCCCAAGTCATGATTATCACATTAATCTACTCATGAGGGCACAGCCCCCTGACCAACTCACTTTTTTAAGGTCCCACCTTTCAACATTGTCACACTGGGATTATGATTCTAACATATGAGGGACACAGTCAAATCATAGCACAGCCCATGCTAAGATAATGACCACTACTATCTATTTCATCATTCCAAACTGAAACTCTACCCATGGAACAATAACTCCTATTTCTCCTTTCCCCCAAACCCTGGCAAATTTCACTCTACTTTCTGTCTATGAATGTGCCTATTATCAGTATTTTGTGCAGGTAACCCTCCCACTCCGTCCCCACTGCTCGGGAATAGAGTTCATTAAGGTCAGCATAAATCTCTTGATTGCAAACCTTACTTTACTGAAGACCTCACTGCATCTGACACTGACAGCCAGCTCTCCCTGGTGAAACTCCATGCCCTCAGTTTCCTCTACCACGCTCTTTCCTGGCTTTTCTCCTATCTGCCCATCTATTCCCTCCCTGGGGGTTTCTTTCTTTTTCCCTCTTTCTCTTCACCCTCCAATATGAGTGATCACCAGCATTCCCTTCTTTGCTTTTGTTTACTTCATTTCTCCTGGATGAATTTTACCCACTTTTTGGTTGGAAATACAACTGTATACTACGACTTATGAATCTGCATATCTAGCCTATCTTCTGCCCATTCAGACCTGCATAACCATCTGTGTACATCCCCTTCAAGACTTCAGATCATCACTGTCCCTAAAAAAAACCTTCGATTTTCCCTATTTGATATCAGCATCACTGATCTGGTAACCCAAGCCGAAAAACTGGGGAGGGACAGGTAACTTACTCCTTATTTCTATTTCTATTTCTATTTATTTTTCTTTTATTGTGTTTTAAATTTATTTAATATAGCAAATACTATAATAAATAATAATGACAACAGTGGTAGTAAAATCAGCACCCAGAAAGCCATCACCAAGACAAGAACTAGAAAGGTACAGTGCCTTCTGTCACTCATGTACTTACCTTCCTCCACGAGATTTAGCAATTAACCTCAGTTTTGTTATTTCCTTTTCTATATTAGTTTACTATTGACATATATATCCCTAAACATCACATTGTTTACTTTCACTTGGCTTTAAGCTTTATAATAAAAAAATGATGTCATTCACCCAGGACTTGTCCTATTCATTCAACATGATGTTTCTAAGATTCATCCATGTTGACACAGATGGCTGTAAGCCACTAGTTTTACTGCTACGTATCATATTCCAGCATGAAAATTAACTGAAAAAATACTTTTGTTATATATTTTACAATATTAGGAGAAACTAGGTAGTACCTAGAAACAAACCCAACAAAGATATATATGACAGGTATATCTCTCTGATTTACTCCTTAAAATTTTTCTTGTTTTCCTTCTACATCCCTCACACCAATGCCAAGCAAGAGAAGCTTTCACCACCTTTCATCTGTGCAGTTCACATCATAGTTGTGTCACAAGTCTTGCTCTGCTCTAGCTACGCTCTCCATTGTCGTCACAGCAACCCATCGCCTGGAAAGATGACTACACCACCCTTGGTCCAAAGCCTTCCACAGCTCCCTTTGGTTTGTGGGCTCCTCATGTGTGCCTCCCCAGCTCACACCCAGATGCGATGTACCCACCAAAAGTCTCACAAGGTTTCTCAACTCCTTACTTTTACTCCAACTCACTTCCAGGAATATCCTACTCCATTCCCCGTTCTCCCTAACACACAGATACCTCTACGAACATGCACACTGACATACACACAAATACAGTAGACAACAGCTATGTTAAAAGACACTCACTAACATCTCTCCAATAGAAAATTTTCCATGAATACTACCCCTGCCCATCATCCACCCATCATGTATTTCATAGTTACAGCAGTTATAATTATGGTTATAATTATGGGAATGGGAATATGTATAGGTAAGTAAATAGACATAGATAATAAGCTTTGTCATTTTATTGCCCACATTATACTATTTAGTTTGTGGGCTGTTATAGGATGAAGACTACTTTTTTCAACTCTGACTCTCCAATATGTGCATAGAGCTTGAAACACAAAATATACTCAATATATATTGAAAAGTTATTTTATAATTGTTCTGTGCAATCATAAAACTTAGAATCTTATATTCTTCTTGAAATGACCAGATTTACCAAGTTTTTAAAATGGATATATATCATATTTAGTAAAGAACAGCTGGGCATAACTTTCATGGCAGTGAGTCATTCATTAGCCAATGAATTCATGTAGGCAATGTGTTTATGATGACTACTCTCTGTCTAAGAGATAACATTTATCCAGTAACTCACTTATTATAAGAGAATAACAAATGAAATCCCACCCATATGGAGCCACAAGATAGAATGTTGCTATCACAGAGTAGTAATTCCCTTATAAGTACTTCACATTTTTAGTTTAAAAGTCAGGTGTTTTTCCAAAGTGAGTATCAATTTAAACTGTTCCAACAGAACTTCTCTACCTTCAAATTGTGGTGACATTTTATTAGCAAGTTAAATATCCCTAATTAAAACAGTACTGCTTTGCATCAAATCACTATAATTCATTAATTCTCTGCTGAGAACATATTTTTAGCTTTCTCAGGAAAAATTACATAACAAAGTACTGCCCTAGTTTCCTTAATTCTAGGTATACTAATTTGATGTGCCACTATATAAAATGTTTTCTGTTAAAAATCATTCATCTTCTGGCAGTGATTTTCATTGGTATGGGTTAGAATTTTCTGGACTCAACACAGAGGACAAAACACCTTGTAGGAATGAGCAGGTGTGCTAACTGAAATGGAACATGTTCAGACATAAGCTGTCACTGACCCAAGGGAACTTTCTATCAAATGTGACAGTACTAAGCAGCAAAGTTATTTAAGTGCATTAAGGTTGACAGCCACTTTGCTATCTTAACAGGACTTGATTTTCATCTTGACATCAAGGAATTACATACTATGCACCCAGAAATCAAAGCAGGATAAGAGTGTGTGAGAATGCAGAATGTCTGCCTGCTACTCCAGAAAGTCTTGGACTCTGTTCTGAGAAGCAGTTTCCCAACCCACCTCACCCACAAAAAATTTGGACAGTGTTAGATGGAGGAGCTATAACTGAGTTGGAAAAGACAATTAGGGACTTCCTGCAAAATGGCCGACCAGATGACACCACTATAGGGAGACTCCCTGGAATATACCATCCAAATGCTGGAATATAGAGTGATATGATAACGGAGGGAAGAAAGGGAGAGGGAGATGGATCCTCTGGACCCAAGAGGAGTCTAGAATGAGAACGGTGGCCCACGGAAAGAGAAAAAAAGGAGAAATACATGGGCATACTTGGGGACCGGCAGTACCTCTGACCAGAGATGAGTCCAGATGGCAGCAGGACCCAAACTGGGAAGGCGCAACTGAAGTGCTGGCAATACGCAATTGAACTGCTGCAGCTGCGGCGGTGATGGCGGAGGGAGCGATCGATTGTGGAATGAGGTGGTCCCGAGCAGGCGAGTGAGTGAACCCGGCAGGCCCCAGGCCCCACCCCCAACCCCCGAGGAAGAGCGAGGGACAGGCATCCATCTTGAAACCGGAACCGCACCTAGTTAGGCACTGTTCCTTGTTCACACCAGGCCCTGGAGGGTCCTGGCGGAATCTGCATGGACACCCTGGGGGTGATAGGGGAAGTTGGGCGGATGGCCTGGCAGGGGTTCCCAGGCAGCGACCCCATCCTCGCACACTGCACCAGACACCTGCGGAGTGGAAACAGGCTTGGGAAAGACAGTGGACTAACACAGGCTCACTGCAGAGAAATTAGGAGATCCCTGAATAGTCCAGGAAAATGCCAAGATGGAAAGGTAGAGGGCGTTCTCCAGACTCCAATACAAGCAGAACAAATCCAGGAGAAGCAAACACAGAAAAGGCCGGGAGTCCAAAAATTAAACTCTCAGAGGAAATGACAACCGAAGTGGGGAGACAACTCCATGAAGCTATAAAAGAAATTAAAGCGGCACTGTTAGTCCAACCGAGAATAGAAATGAAATACATAATAGGGGAATCGCTAAGCGCCTCTTAAGGAGACATAGCCGGAAAGGTGGAGGATGGAAAATCAAAGAAGATTGAGAATGAAACAAATAAAGACTTAGAACGCATCAATCAGATTCATAGAGATTACCAGGAACTCAGAGACTCCAATAAAAATGGGCAGAACCACCTGAAGGAAACTAAAGATAATCTTTCATATCTGGAAGAAAAAATGGCAGCCTGGGAGAGAGAAAGGAAAGACTTGCTAAAAATAATAAGAAATCTGGACGTGGCAGTGCAACGACTGCAAGACAACCCAAGGAAATATAATTTATGAATAAAAGGTGTGAGTGAAAAAGCAGGGGTCAATACAAATCAAATTAAAAGCCTATTCACAGAAATAATTTCAGAAAACTTTCCAAGCAAGGGAACAGGAAGAGACTTTCAGATAACTGAAGCATATAGAACTCCAGCTAAACTTGACCAAAACAGGCCTACACCCAGACATATAATAATCAAGATTCCAGAAATTCAACACAAAAACAAAACATTAAAAGCTATTAGAGAAAAGAGACAGATTACCTACAAAGGAAGGCCCATCAGAATTATGACAGACTTCTCAACACAAATCATCAGGTCAAGAAGAGTTTGGAGTAAAATATTTCAAGCCCTGAAGGAAAATAACTTCCAACCCAGATTGATGTACCCTGCAAAATTATCCTTTAAAATCAACAGAGAAACAAGATACTTCCACGACAAAGAACAACTAAAGGAATTTATGACAACCAAGCCAACCCTACAAAGAATACTGAAGGACATTCTAGAGAGAGATAAAGAAGTCCACTGCTCCAGAAACAGCGACAGAGAGATACCTCTGAGCAGGGCAGACAAATGAATAATCCATCAACGGGATTTAAGTCCAGTATTATTTTCAATGAGCTGTTTAGTTTAATCCTATTCTATCTCGACTGGACTAACTTTATCATAAATGATGACAAAGACAGCTATTGTAAAGATAACAAAAGTTATAAGGGTAGCCTTCAATGATATATGATCACCTTGCTTCAAAACCAGGTATTACTTTCGCTGCTCTGTTCTGAGGGATTTTAACCTATCTTAGTGTGCTTGTGTTACAACAGATGATATAGGCAACTGCCTTAAAGCTAATATGAGGCACTATAGAAATCAACGTCGCATTACTATGTATTGCCTCCATTACCTTATTTGTTATTGGTTTTATTCAGTACTATTTCGTTCGACTATATTTGGCCAATTGGTAAGGGAATTTAGTTTGAAGATAATAAGAGGTATTACAAGGGGAACCGAGGAAGGAAGGTATGGAAAAAAGACATAGTTTTATATGAGGGTATTCATAAGATAGTTTAAAAGTCTATACTACTAAATGCATAAACTGGTGAGAGAGAACAGTTGATATTCATATGATCAGATCAATACTACATGTCTTTACCTGTCAATCTGAACAGCCCCCTTAATGGTAACAATATACAATGTTGCAACTACTGTAAAATTCCAACCATCAAAATTCCTAAACCTATAATTTTACAGTATCAGATATGTTGTTGAGGTTTGTTTATCCCTTTAGTTTTTTGTTTCTCTTATGTACGACCATTCTTTTATCCTTTATTGGTTTCACTCTGAACTATTTCGCTTGATTATATTAGACCTGATGTTATGGGTAGTTATTTCAATGATAACAAGAGGTATTCTAAGGGGAAAGGAAGGAAGGAATGGAAAAGGAAAAAGACATAAATTTATAAATATGCATAAATAAGACAGTTAAAAAAAACTGTAGTACTAAATACATTAGCTATTGAAAAAGAAAAGTTAATATTCCTGAATTGATAAATCTTACATGTCTATATCTGTCAATATGATCAACCCCTATGAAGGTAACGATATGCAATATTGTAACTACTGTCAAACTTCAACCACCTCAGTGTGTAAACCTACAATGTTATCGTATCAGATCTGTTATTGTTTGTCTGTCTTTTTCCCTTTTTGTTTCTATCTTCTGTATCTATTTTCTCTTAAATAAAAAAAAAAGACAATTGGGACCTAAAATTATCTCAACAGGCTAGAATCATCAGTCAAATTTAAATAAAATCATTTACTGTTATCATAAATGAAAAGTCCTACTGTGAAATCATGAATACTAATAAAAGAGTCAGGCAAAGTACAAAAATGAAAAACATTTAAAAAATTATAATTATGGATGACTACAAGTTCACTGTAAACCAATGATGAAATATCACTATCTAAAAACTAATCTGATATGGGACCTCCCTCACCACAGGTTAATCCAGAGTAAGTTGAGGAGTAGCAGTCACTCTGCACTGTGTGCTGGGTGGAACCCATAGGGCTTGCATGCAGTTCAGTTTGGGGTGTCAAGCTTCGACTGCTTTCTGATAAACTAGACCACAACAGTGAGGAAACTAACTCTACATCTCATACTTGCCTAAAGCAAATAAAACAGCAACCACACCCCTGCATGTGCACGGACCACCATCCGGGACCCCTCCTGCAGGTAGCCAGCGTGGGCTGGGAGAAGCAGCCAACCATGCCCCCACATGCAAGCCACCAACAGAGAAGCCTCTGGGTAGCCATGCAGGTCTGGAGAAGCCTGCCCCGTGCCCCTCTGCCTCCTTGGGGACCTAGGTTTGGAGAAACTCAGGTGCCTGGCCCATTCCCCTACACTGTGATCAGGCAGTCAATGAAGGAAATGCCTAGAACTCTACAACTCTCTCATCCAGAGGAACCCAGGAAAATGCCCAGACAAAGGAGCAAAATGTAATCTCAGACCTCCAGTCCACACAGAATGAATCCAGAAGACATGAACATGGGATAAATTGGAAGTTGCACACCTGAATTTCTGAATGGATAGCAACTCAAGTCAAGAAACAGCTTCAGGAGGCTGAAAAAGAAATCAGATCAAAAATAATATCTTAGGTAAAAGAAGAAATGACAACCATAGTGAAAGAATTACTGAATATATCTAAAGAAGACACAGATTTAAAAAAAGAGGAGCATAGAAAAATGATGGAAACCTTGAATGCACAAGATGGGAAAGAATTAGAATGCATGAAACAGATTCAAAGAGATATCCAGAAAATTTAAAACTCCACTGAAAGCTGGCAAAACTGCTGGAATGAAACTTTCATATCTTGAAGACAGGAAGGCAGCTCGCAATCACAAAAGGAAAGATCTCTTAAAAATATCAATTAACCAGGAAATAACAATTCAACAGATGCAAGATGACACGAAGAAAAATACTCTAAGACTGATAAGTGTCAGTGAAAAAAGCAGGAGTCAACACAAATGACATAAAAAGAATGTTTACAGAAGTAATAGAAAACTTCCCAAGTATAGGAAAAGGACCTCACATACAGAGAAGTAAGGCATATAGAACTTCAACTAGCCATAAACAAAATAAATCTACACCCAGACATAAAATAATCAAGATCCCAGAAATTCAGCACAAGAAAAGAATATTAAAAGTTATTAGAGAAAAAAAAAAGATCACCTATAAAGGAAAACCCATCAGAATCACGGTAGACTTCTCAACACAATCCATCAAGTCAAGAAAAGGTTGGAGTGAAGTGTTTCAAGGTCTCAATGAAAATGGCTTCCAACTCAGACTGATGTACCCTGCAAAACTATCTTTCAAAATTGATGGAAAAATAAGATACTTCCATGACAAAGAACAACTGAAGGAATTCATTACCACCAAACCAACCCTACAAAGAGTGCTGAAAGATATTCTAGGGAAATAAAGATGATCACAACTCCAAGAACAGCAGCAGAGTGGG